>VYZW01010857.1:16805-57777 GCA_013401315.1 Balaeniceps rex | reverse complement strand
TTTTTTTTTTTTTTTTTCCATTGGTGCTTTGGTTCATTATCTGCAAAATGGGATTATTGGTTTTGAAGTATCAATGTTAGGCACTGGGAAGAACTTGCTACTTAGAATAGAGAGGACCACATAAGCTGGAATGGCTGGGTGGAGGTGTTAGTACAGGCTACTGGTGTTTTCAAAGAATAGTGCATCCTCTATTTTGGGCTGCTTTGAAGAATGGTTATTTGCAACAAATCCCAGAGTTTTTGTTGACTCATGACTTATATTTTGGTTTTATTCAGCATTTTTTGCCCTTTCTGAAGGCTCCAGCAGCTGAAACAGCATCGTCTTGCCACATGGCAGTTTTAGCTGAGTCTGGTGTTTGAAATGGCAACACTGCTAAATGTTTGTGACTTGTTTTTAGAACAGCAGTTCAACTGCCAGTTTCCTTAAGAAAGCAAAAACAATATGAAAAGCAAGAAATACAAATAAAGGAGAGGCTCTAAAATACTTCTGATGTAAAAAAAAAAAAAAATCAAACTAAACAAAGAAGGTTCAGAACACATGCTAAATTTAGCAAAATTTCTAGGAAAAAGACATTGAAATAAGTATGTGTACTCCTTGAGTCCCTTCACCTTCTTTCCTCCCCCCTTTTCTCCAACCCACATATAAACTCATTGATTACATTTTCTCTTAATGAGCTGTTTCCAAAAATTTTGCTTTTCTTCTGGTAAGAGGTTTGGATGCTCCCAGAAGAATAGCTGCCATGTGGTGGGGGTAAATGTAGGGGGGAATGAGCGCTCCCAAAAACTCTCTACTTCCTTGCAAAGTGGTGAAGAAACTGCAGTGGTACCATTAATTCTTCCAAGAAGAGGGTAGAACTTAGGGCATCAAGAATAACTGCCTTGAGGTCATGCTCTCTGCACCCAGAAAAGCTGTAATTTCTACTGGAATGATTTTATTGATATATATGTTTGCGTGTGTGTGTGCATATGTGTGTATGCACATATCATTATATATAATTTTACATTTACAATGTAATAATTCCTTGTTGCTATTGCTGTCGTATTATTAGGTGTTTCTGTAGGCATGTCAATGCATTGATTGTTTCAGCAACTACAGCTGAAGATAGGTGTTTTGCCCCAGAAGAGAGAAGCTAATGCTCAGAGAACTTCCTGCAGAAAAACAGGCCGAGTACTGAATAGACAAAGGTAACATTTTCTAGAGCAACTAATTGAATGAAGAGTCTGTCTTGCTAGTTTTAATGAACTGTAGGCTCCGAATTGATTAAAAACACCTACTAGCGTAGGATAATCAGACTAGAGAAGGAAAGGTGGTGGAAACATGGTGTTAGTGTAAAAGGATGTATCAGTGCATGGGACAGTGTGTGCAGTTAGGAAAGGTGCTTGCAGAGCCGCAGAGGAAGAGACTGACCATGCAGAGAGATGGATCAGAGCTGATCCTATCACAGATTCCCCTACAGCCTTTGTTAAATCAGGTAGACTAAAATCCTCAAAGGCAGTTAAGCACAAAAATACCTTTGGAGTTTGGCTTCAGTCCGTATGTAAATCCTTCTTGTTTTTTTTTCCTCCCCATTCCCCTGCTTGATATTACTTTGTGTATGTATCCGCCTCCTTAGCTACAGAACTAACCAGAGCTCATGTTTTATAAGTTGGCCACCATTATCTCTATGTTGTTTTCAGTATTAATTTATGTAGTGCTGTGTCTTGTGTGACCTGTGTTCTTTGCTCCTAGCTGCATGACCTTTGCTATTAAGCTGTCTCTACTTGGAAGAAGTCCGCATGAGTGCTACAGATTAGCCTGAATAATTTATCTATTTTCCCAGCCCCCTCAGATTTTTTGACAGCTGTGCATTTTGCAAGGAGTGACTTTTATATTTTCTTTTAAATTGTAGATGAAAGTTGTTGAGTATCACTGGGATAAAATGAGATCCCTGCGGGGAAAATACCTCATTGGATGATGAATCCGCATTTACACTTATTTCTTGAGATCTATCAGTGTAAATCATGCTTAAATATTTTTTTGGTGTAGCTCCTATGAAACTAATTTGAGTGTGGTACTTTAAGAAAAAAATCACTGCCTGTTTTTGTTATAAACCTAAAGGTGAGCTTGATCTTTCCTTTTCACTGAGGTGAGTCGCTGAGGGATGTGTTTAGTTCTTGGGGTGAAGAAATTTGAGACCAATGTTGGTTAAATGAATCCATGGGTCAGTGTGGAATATATTCAGCAGCAGTGCATTAAATGGACAGAGCATATAGTGGGAGCTTTTGCACTGTGGGATTAAAGGATAATAACTCTGATGCAAAAAGGTAACTAACTCGGGAAGAAGACCCATAGAATTCCTGTGGAAATCTTACCAAATCTTTTTTTTCCTTGAAAAAATGGAATGTACTTTTTGTACAAAAAGCGAGGAATTTGCATTGATACAGCTTTAACGTCTGTAAGGAGTCGTAGGGAAATTGTGTAAAACTGCACTCGTGGTAAAGTGTGTGTGGGGGCTGCGTTTGAGATGGCTTCTAGGGCAGCTTGGACTGGCGTGTCCTGCGGTGTGTGTTGGAATAGTACAGAGGTGATCTGGGAAGAGCCGGCGGCTCTGCTTCTGCTGTGGTATTTGGTCTTCCGTGGCTCCAGCTGATAGCACCTTTGTGGTACAAGAAGTTCTCAGTCAGAAGGACATCTCATTAGGCCATAGCAAATTTATCTGCCAAAACATTATTTAAGTCTTTGAAAACCTCCTTAACACTTGGGTGGCAGATAATGCAATACTTCTATGTAGCTACTTTAAAGTCAACTTGCTAGAGCACTTGTCCTACTGATGGGAGAAATCAATATGGTCCTTTGCTCTCTTCCCTTAAATCACATCAGCAGCCTGTCAGATGTGATGCGCTGTGCTTGACCAACTCACTAGAAATTATTAGCTTTATTTTAGTTAGTAAAGAAATGTTATTTGACCAAACCCTCTTTCTCACCAGAATGTCAGAGTGCTTTGGTGAGTAGAATATATTTTTTTACTTCAGAGTAGATCCATGCCCAAATAAAAGTGACTGTGACTTTCTTCTGTGATACGCTCTTTCGTGCTGCTTGGGGACTTAAAAACTGAGAAGTATAGGTTCACAGAGACCCTGACATTATTTCCCAAATATGCATCCAGTGAGTGCTCCCAGCTCCTGGCTGCCATCTGGGAGAGCTGGAGTACTGATCCAGTTGCGTTTAATGGTCGATTACAAGGAAGTGCATTTCGATAGAGAAGTTTTTTCAACACCTGCATTACCCACCATGCTGCTATGTACTCATTTACGTTTTAACTGAAGAAATGCGTTAAGCACATTGTATGCGTTATCTTTCTCTGCTCTGCTGCCTTTAATTAGGAGGTTTATACACTGGTGTACAACAAACACAAACGTTAAATTGGGGCTAATGGGAAATGAGTTTGGACTTGAGTTATAGTGACCATAAAATGTGATGAGATCTGGCACTTGGTTTAATGATGCCAAAGAGTGGCATGATATGTAATCTAATGACATCACATTGTATGGTGTTGCATAAAGCACTAATATTTTATGTAGTCTTAAAAAAAGAAAAAAGCTTGGTTATAACATTCAGTGCATGTTTGCATAAACATGCATATACCTGTTTATGGCTGTATGTTAAAGCAGTGGCCCACACTGTTCCTTAAATTTCTTCTTACAGCAAGGAGTTTTTATATCTTAATAATATGAGAAATTAAGCAGTTCAAGAGCACAAAGCAGGAAAGTTACCTTCTTTAATTTTCTACAGATGTTTATGATGATTGAAGACTAAAGGAGTTTCATAATGAAATAGCAAATTGCATGAAAGAAGTTAAACTTCAGTACAAAGACACACTGTATTTCAGTATTCTAGGGGAGTGTATCATGTACTAATATAATAATCACTCACCTCTTGTCTTCCAGCTTTTTGACTTGACGTAGCCATGGAACTTCCCTTTAAAGCACAGTAATTTCTTTAAAACCTGTTTGATCTGTCAAGTAGGTATAGAAGCTTGTGTCAGACACGAAGAAGATAGCAGATTTGGCTCTGACAGATGATACAAATACAGTGAAGTTAATTGACTTTGCCAGGGGAGAAAATTCTTCCTCCCAATTACGTCAAATGCCCCAACTTTCCAGAGGTGGGGAGGTAAACATACCTAAACGACAATACTGACAGTGCTTTTCTAGTAGGTGATTTCTGTGCTTTATTTTTATTCTTACTTTTATTTAAGCTTTCAGGGATAAAATGATAAAATCAGCTCGCTCAATTGCATTTTTGTTTTGGGATTCTCAGACCTCATAAATCCATTGCCCTTCTCTGGTCCTCTAGGATTTTCTGCCTATTTTTGTGAAGACAGAAACTTGCAGGAGACTCTGTGAGACAATGAAGTCGTAAACTTTTTATTTTTCTGCCAGTTTTAGCTGTTCTGCATCTTTGACTTCATATTGGTATAACTTAAACCCTGTCAACGTCAACAGGTTTCTGTCACATTCTAATTTTTTAGTATTTGGAAGGCAAAGGAGGGAGGACTGGGCTTTTTACTTTGTTAATCCCTGGTCAGGACTATAGCCTGTCTCACACATGAAGCTCTGCAGTTTTGTGTTCCAGCACCACATGATTCTTTTACAGAAATTTCCTGTCAGTGGAGAAGGAGCCAGCAAGGCTGTCATGGTAGGGGTTATTGTTTTGAGGAATAAAACTCCCATTTTCTCCACTCTGACACCTTTTCCTCCGTCAGCTCAGTTTTTGTTTTCAGTTCATGGGTTTTTTCCACTGCAACTCAATTTCTTATTGCCAAGAAATGATAAGGACAATAAAAGTTGTAGTTGTAGGCAACTTTTTAACCTATATCACCTGCTTCTGAGATTGGGATGCACGACAGAGCACACTGGTGTGCAGTACATGCACATGCATGTTTGTGTATGCACACCTTTATACAATCACTTAGCATGCCCAACAAGGTGTCTGTACTATGATTAAAAGGGCCTGTGTCTCTATAATATATTAAAGTTCATGTGTAGTGAGATTGGGTAACCAGACTGCATTCCCTCTCTCTGGTAAGTACTATAGGTGGTCGCATGTTGCAGCAGAACAAAGATAAAACTGGTCCAGGAGTTAGTTTCTACAGGCTAGGAAGACCTGCCTGGCTGGCAAGTGTTAGGTTTCTGTCCACTGGATGGGTTTCTTTCTCACTGGATGAGCCCTTTAAGTCATCAAGGCTGAGGATGGTTGCTGTTAATTAAGGCTGCAAGGTGATCAGCATTTTTTGGGGAAAAAAGAACAAAAGGAGTCACAACTATGTTTTCAGGTTTTTTTCACAGTGAAGGTAGAATCTGTTTCCAATGTCCTTTTCTTTTGTAGCACAACTGTACTATATATAGCTGGCCTTTTTGGGTCTTACTGTTCAGTAACTCTTACGGCTTTTTCAAGAGTATGTTGGTAAATCTGACCATGTTTATATTTTATGTGGTTGGGGTTTTTATTATTTGCTTTACAAAAGTGCCTAGGAACAGATAACACAAGTCTGTCGTATTAGACACTGTGCAGTGATTTAGATGTATGTGGAGGAACAGTCCATGCCCCAAACTGCCTAAAAGCGGAGGATGCCATCTTTAAAAGAAAAAAAATTCAATAACACGCAACAGTAACAAACTAGCTCCCTTTTATTTCTCCTGCACTTGACTCTCTTCCTGCTAAACGTGGCAATACTATCAAAACTTTTCGTTTGTTTGGCTTCTCCCTGTCAGTATAACTGTTCCAGACCTTTCAGTGGCAAAGAACTCCATTCAGTTTGTGGATTCCAACTTTTTACTCATCCTTGCATCTGGTTTTGTTCCCTTAAAACCCAGATATTTTCAGATTGACACAATATTGATCACAGTTGCTTTTGGTTAAATTTGAGGTTAGTTTACATGAGTCAATGATGAAATTTCATGTGACACTCTTTTGGATGTCAGGCATTCATTATCTTTAAAATAATTTTTGAGAAACTTTATTCAGCCACTAAATGTACTTTTATTAAAACAAGACCTTAGTATGCATAATTTAGATTTGGAATCACGGTAAGTTTGTTTTTTCACAGTTCTTGGAATGTGCTTTCAGTTTAGCTAAACAACATTCTATTTAGGGCATAATTTTAAGAATAATTTTTGTAATTCTGGCAGCAAATGCTGTAACATTATAATTATGCCATAAGCATTCAATGTTTTTTCCATCATAAGCTGGCTATAATCCCAGTTCTGGAATACAGCTTTCTTGTTGCTCTCGTCTCTTCAAGTGAAGGTGCAATTTTGTCCACAGAAATGATTTCTTAATAAAGTCCACCATTTGGGTTAGTTACATAGTAAAGCAATTCAAAAAGAAAAGTCTGTCTTTCCCTCTGAAGTCATAAATGATTTTGGAACTTTTCTTAAAGGAAATTCACTTTTAAGAATGAGTTAAGCCAGCACATACTGTTTAGAAACAGACTTGATTCTTGCATGTATTAAAATATTGCTCTCATTTAACCATCTTAATTTAAAAATGGGAACTAGTTAAGCCAATACAGTCTAGTGACGTTAACATACGTGTTATGTGTTGTGGATTTTAAAGCAAAACAGGACCTAGTGGTATACCCCAGGGGTCAATGCTGGGACCAGTACTGCTTAGTCTCTTCGTTACTGCCTGGCTGATGGGAAAGAGTGCACCCTCAGCAAGTTTTCAGGCAGTACAAAGTGCAGAGGAGCAGCTCGTGCACCATATGGTTGTGCTGCCCTTCAAAGGGACCTCGACAGGACGGAGAAATGGTCTGACAGCAATCTCGTGAAGTTCAACAAAGAGAAATGCAAAGTACTACACCTGGGGAGGAATAACGCCATGCACCAGTGCGGGCTGGGGACTGACTGGCTGGAAAGCAGCTTTGCACAGAAGGCCTGGGAGCACACCAAGTTGACCATGAGCCAGCAATGTGTCCTTGTGGGAAAGAAGGCCCACAGCCTCCTGGGCTGTGTTAGGCAGAGCATTACCAGCAGGTCCAGGGAGATGATCCTTCCCCTCTGCTCAGCACTGGTGAGACACATCTGGAGTGCTGGGTCCAGTCCTGGGCTCCCCAGTGCGAGAGACATGGACACACTGGAGTGAGTAAGGACTTGGGATGTCTGTCGTGTGAGGTGAGATTGAGGGAGCTGGAATCGTTTAATCTGGAGAAGGGAAGGCTCCGAAGGATCTTGTCAATGTGTGTAAATACCTGATGGAGGGCAGGGAGTAAAGCGGACAGAGCCAGACTCTTCTCAGAGGTGCCCAGTGAGAGGACGAGAGACAGGCGGCACAAACTGAATACAGGGAATTCCATTAAAACACGTTAACTGCGAGGGAGGTCATTCACTGGAACAGGTTGTCCAGAGAGTTTGTGAAGTTTTCCTGCTTGGAGATATTCAAAACTTGATTGGACGTGGCCCTGGGCAACCTGCTTGAGCTGCCCCTGCTTTGAGCAAGGGCGGGGGGACTGAATGGTCTCCAGATGTGCCTTCCAGCCTCAACACTTCTCTGCTTTGTGGCCTTCATGTCTGTCTGCTCTGACTCTGCATGACAAGATGATAAAATTTATCAAATAATCTCAGCATTAAGATACGTAAAATAACTCTCTACATAAAAAAAGAAAGAGATGATTTCTTTCAAATTGAGGACTTCTAAACCACAATCCACTAGAAAAGTGTCTGTTTGTCAGCAGGCTACCTTTATCATCTTAGTTACTTTTTGCAGAGGTCTCAGAGGTTGTTCGTGAGGTAGTCCACCAGTTTCTAAAGTGGTGTCTTAGATGCCGAGGCTTGAGTCGCCATCAGGTGTGGGCTTGCTAACATGAAATCAGTGGAGTTGCATTGGTGTAAGGCATGATGAGTAATACAGCTGTGAGTCAACCTGAGGTTTCAAAGAGATGATCTAGTTTTAAATTGACTTTCTGTTGGTGTATTGCCCTGTCAATTACATACTTTCAATACTGAGTTTAAACATTTCAGGAAGAAACGAGTACTGAAATGAAAAGCTACATCTGCTTGTAAAATAGGAGCAAATTGTCATGTTGTCCTGCTGGTCTCACTGGTGTGGTCAGGCTCCCGTGTGCTCCCTTTTCCCCTCCTGGGAGGGACTGCTGGGCTGGAGGGAGCGTTGGTGGGACCCAGTACAGCTTTCCTTACGTTAAACGCCTTTCTCTAGTTCTTATTCAGGGTACAATACTGAACTTGGATAATGCCAGCCAGATAATTAATCCAGTTGTCTGTAGAAAAGCGAACGGCAGTTGCTTCTTTGTAGCAAAAAGCAATAGTGTTTGTTGTGCCTTTGATCTCTATAAAAGTGCTCTGATGTGGTGAGATCATCTTGAGGAAGCATTAACAGGTCTTTCCTTGAATTTTGTATTCAACTGGATGTAAAAGGAAGAAGGAAAAATGGAACTGAATGTGTGCTTATTGTGATAATTCATTTCAGTCAACAATTAGCTTGTTTTTCAAAGTTGCTGTACAGGACTTGGTATTGGAATGGGATATGGGTGAATGACTTTAGTAGTTTTCACTGAAAATTAATATGTCTGTCAGCTGTTCACTATGGGGCTAGTTTTGCCTTCCAGATCAGTAAGACTGCTGGCTTCCCTTTCAAAACTAATTTCCTTTATCGGTGTATTTGCTTAATGTGTCTTGATAATCCTTCCAGTTACTGCTTCAGAAGATGTGGGAAGGGGAAGAATACTTGTTCCCTGAAGGTTGCTGTAAACCAGTCATTGCTCGTATGATACTCGATGAATGAAATATTTCCATACACCGTAAAACTTTATCTCAAAGAAAGTCTTGAGAAGTTAAAATAATGGCAAATATTCTGTAGACTAACTCTTGCAAGGGCTAAATAGCTTGGCCTTCATCCAGGAAGGCACTTAACAATGTGCTTAACTTTAAGCGCATTGAATATTCTTACTGGCATGAGTGAAAAATCAATGAGACTACTCACATGCTTAAAATAAGACATGTGCTTAAGTGTCTTTCTGGACCTCAGCCAGAGCATTCAGCCTGCGAGATGGGCTGAATTCTAATTGTGGGCAAAAGCCAGTAGTGTTTCATTTTGCTTGTCTTGTGTGTTTCTGAAGAATTCATTGATATTGTCTGTGTTTATTTTAATTGGCCTCCATTTCCCATCTAAGCCCTACCAACTCCAAAGCTCTGGGAGTAAAATAGATGCGCAACTTATGGTTGTCAAACAGCTTGTCAGGGATAGTACTTAGACTGTATATATTGCTATAGAGCAGGAACTGAACTTCAGAAAAGCTGGGAAAAGATGAGGTGAAACATGATTGTTTTCTTTGGTAGCCAAGGTTTTAATATAGAGAGAAAATGAAGAGGAGAGAAGAGAAGGGCTGGTGACACATCGCACCTTTTCAGTTAACATAGTTGCTTCTTAGGAAACATTAAAGAATGCAGACAGATGCATTAATAATCTGCTGGCAGTGGCTGTAGCCTTGGCAAGTAGGCTTTCCTACCTACTATTGATTTTTCTGACTCTCAGGCAGCAATTTGCAATGGGTGGCTTGATCCCTTACCCTCAAAATGGGCAGTGAGATGAGTTGTCACGGCCAAAATAATTTTTACTTTCTAACCAATCCCTCCTGTTTCTTCAACAGCATCTTTTACTGCTTAGATGACAATTTCCACTGCTGACAACTGTGAATGATAAAATATACTATATTTAAACACAAAGAGCCTCCGTGTCTAGAGGTGCAAAATAACCCACCACAAGGCGGCTGAGCTCTTCGTTGGCACCAGCTACACTTGTAGAACCCAACCCTCAAGCGCTGTAAATCTGCGACATTACTGGTTGGCAAGTGTAAAAGCAGTGGAGCCACAGTGATCTAGAAGAAATCTTTGCTGTCAACTCTTAACTTATTTGTCTAAGGAAATAGTGTGTCGTTCTCCCCCCCACCCTGTTTTGTTTTTCAACATCTAGACATTGCTTGTCTTCTACTTTTCCTCTCTGTGTATGGCTTCCTCCTTACATCTGACATTGCTGTTTGCTTTCTTTTCTATCCAGGTTGTTAGAGCCCATGCAGCAAATTCTTCTTCATACACTGTCTTTGAGTTGTGATTGCTGGTATTTCTTCATTTCTCTTTTTTTACTGGAAGTTAAATGTTTTGTTTCCTTATTTTAATTTGATGTAGACTAGATGAGAGAGAAACTTAGAGTAGTTGAAAATAGAGTGGCCAGACTAGACGAAAATCAAGCATAAACACTTTTTTAAAGGGTTAAATATGTAAAACTAGAAGAAACCAGTTGATAACCATGGAATTTTATATAAAAGTATCTCCTGAAAATGCATCTCCATGAAGGAACAGCTGCTATTTTTAGGAGACCCCTTCCACAGTGAGTCTTGAGGAGTTTTGAATGAGTTTTGCTTGTAGGTTGTTGGTTTTCTTTCAGCTGCAGAAGTGTGCTTGCTATAGCACTCCAAACTCGGTTTCAAGTATCTTTCAAGATAACTAGCAGTGTATGTTTTTATTGTGTACTTGCCCTGATGGCTATTTATTTTTTTTTTAAACTGTGAATTCCTCTTTTACTTAAATAAAAGCTTAATCGAATCAGCTGTCACATACAGAATTTCACCTAAATTGAATAAGAGGTGATTTAAGGCTCAAATTTAGAAGGTGTATTCAGATTCAGGGATAGCCAACAATCTTTTAAACAGTGAAATGATGTGCACTAAAGATAACAGAGCCAGAATTAGAACTGGAAGAGTGGATGGAAAATGGTATTTTATAGCTATTTTGCTTTCAGCTATTTTTCCCTTAGCTTTTCTAAAATCGGCTATCAGGCTTCAGTCTAGGTCTATGAGTGTATCTGTTTGCAGGTGTCTTCAATGTGACAGAGCCTTCTGCCACCTAGTGTTAATGCGAGTTCTCTCCTCAGCAGGGTATCACCAGATAATTTATTAAATGTCATTATTAATGATATTCTCCCCCCCCAATTGCTAGGCACTCTCCGTGAACGTTTAAAAATGCAGTGTCTGCACTACAGGGTTTCGGAATCAATTCAATCACTAGGCACAACTTCTTTGGATACGTTTATTGAGGATGCAGTTTGCAAGGTGGGTCAAGTTGTTATACAAATAATCCATGGAGAATTCTGGTAATTGTGAACGGCACTCCACTGTAACAATTCTGTTAGCACTTTTCTCCCCCAGGTGAAACTAAGGGATTCTGCCTAACTCAGCATACTTCTGCTTTGATACCTGTGCTCCTCCTGGTTCAGGAAGTTGTATTAGACTCAAAGCAGCAGAGAATAAAAATTAATTCAACAGAAATTATATAAAATAAAGAACTATTCCATTTAGACACTTAACTCATTGGCTTTTTAGAAGAGTAAAATGAAAATCTCCCATCATCACTGCTTTTTCCCCTCTAGAAATTCCACCAGGGCACAATAGAGAAGGACAATAAAATCCACAGAATTACACCCAGATTTCACAATAGAAATGTCAAACTGCTAAAATAGAAAAATAGGCTTAAAATGATACTTTATATTTAAGCCAAATAATAATAGCTCCTACCATATGTTGACAGATTAGAGGAAACTTCTTAGGATTGAAGGAGTGTGTTTTTTCCTTCATTCCCCTATAAAAATATTTTCAAGAGAACAGGGCAACTCTTTCCCCTTCTCCCCTCCACCTTTGTGAGCTGTCTTGGACTGCTCTGTGATACAGAGCGGGGCTAAATGGTTCCTTTCCAGGTTGGTGTTTGAGAGCTCAGCTAAAAGGCTGCACGTGACTTGGGCAGATGCTTCTAATTCTTAGCCCAGCCATGGTTTTGAGGAGAAGCCCTCACTCCTAGATCCTGCCCTCCTCTCTTTTCTCCCTCCCACCTCTTCCAGGCCTTCCTGAGGAGCAAATGCCAGCATGGCTGAGAGCTGTAAACTTGATCCTGAACATCAGACTGAAATGCTGACCCGATAAGCAGCAACCAGAATCTGAAGAAGCGGAGGGTCTAATGCATTAGAGCATCAGTCAGCTGTGATGCCAGACGGGCTGGTTTTTTCACCTTGTTTTGACCCGAACAGTCTCCTCTTCTTTAAATAGTGTCATTCAAACTGCAATCTTTTTGCTTTTGACAATTATGCTTTTCAAATACTGCCTAAAGAAAATAACTTTGGGTTCTTATTAGCGCAAATTAATAACTACGAGCTCTGTGCTCATAGTTATACATTTGAGATAATTATTAGGTTTGGCAGCTTACTTATCTGATCAGTATCAGAGGTTAAAAACCCTCTGGAAATTCTTGTGCATCTTGTGCTATTTTGTTTCTGAGTCATATTAGACTGGAATTACCATACAACATGAATTCACTGCTACTCTGTCAGAGCAGAGGATGCTGTGTCACAGTGAAAACAGAGTAGACTGGCTGACCTGGGGAGACAGTAAAAGCTGAGGTTATATACAGCTTTTTCTTTGTTCAGATGATGGTTTTTCCGTCAGAAGTGATTTGGCTGTGGTAAATGCATTTCTGGTGTTATTTTCCTGCTCTCAGTCCTTTATGCTGGCAGGGGGGGAGAAGGTGATGTTTCTTTCCCCTTAGGTCCAGCCCGATCATTCTTACTGAGATCGGTGCCCTGCAGTGGCATTTCAGAGCTGTGCAACAAGGCAGGTAGATGGAGGAGGCAAACTGGGAGAGGGCGTAGGGGTGAAGGAGACTGTTGACCTCCATTAGTCTGCAGTCTGGCTGTGACCATGTCTGACACCTGAGTCACCCAGGGGCTCTGTCTTCCCCTGCTGGGACTAAAACACAGTCCTTCAATGCAAAAAAAAAAAAACAACCCAACTCTAAAAGAGTGCTGGCCAGTCTCTTTTCCAGCCTCAGGCCCAAAGTCAAGGTCCTTACTGGAGCTTCTGGGGCAAAAATATCTCCTCTCTGCTTCTGGCAGGGCATCCTGTACTCTGGCAGTTGTGGTACAGCCATGACCGTCCTTGTGGTCTGTTGCCACAGAACTGCACATCAAGCAAAACGTACTGAAAAAGGAGGGAAAAAAGTCTCTGTGCATCTCCATCCTTTTTCTGTAGGTGATCCTGACTGAGCACTCTGTTCAGAAAGGGCTCCCTTTGCTTCACAGCTGCATAATTTACATGGAAGCTGGTCCAGGAGGAATCCCTTTCATGTAGCTTGCTCAAAGTCCCAGTTCATCAATATGGATTGCTTGCTGTGCGCTGGGGGACTTATGGTACGCGGTGGGGTGTGCGGAAGTCAGAGAAAAAGGCAGAGGGTGAAGAACTGTAGGGAATTTTTATCCTAAAAGAAGAGTTTGTCTGTCCAAAAGAACTGTCTTTCAGAATAAAAGTTCTGTTCTCTCTTTTTGCCTACGGAAGAGGTGCTGTGTTCCCGGAGTCGAACCCAGGGAAACACTTCCCTAGCCGTGGCGAAGGACACAGTGATGTCTTTAGACTTGAACTTACCCTATCCTTAAAAAAAGATAAGCCTGTGAAAACAATCCTGACTCAGGTAGTAAGTTACAAAACAATGGTTAACTTCCTCAGAGTAATAATAATTATTTAAACATATCCATGTTCTTCTAGTGAGCTTTGTCCTCAATATAGCGTGCAGGAGGAAGAGTGGAGTTGGAGGGCAGGGGGAAAGATGAAAAATTTGAACATCAAGCCATGCCAAAACATTTCCACAACATGTTAAAAGGAGAGCTACTTTGTAATTACAGAAATGATGGCTTAATTATCTTCTTAGCCATTGAAAAGAAAAAATACGAGATCATAGCTGAGAAAAGGCCCTTGTGTTCAATGACATTCTTCTCAGGGTCAAGTACGAGTGGAGCCTGATTTAGTCATAGACTAAATGTAGCTGCAGTTCTGCAGTCCTCCGAAGTGTAATCTATACTAGTCATGCAGAGCGAGTGCTTTGCTGGATTCCAGCTAGGACTGCAGTGTCCTTGTTACGCAGCGAGGCTGCTCAAGGGTGCTGAAATGCTTACTTGCAGTTGTTTGAGCAGTTTCTGTGATGGCTGATTGATTTACTGTATCTGGAAGTTCAGACCTGGAAACCTGAGCGAGGGAGAATGCCTTCGCTGCGGTGGCGAGGCTGGGCGTTGAGAGGACAGACAGCTGTCGGGTGACCTCAGGAAGATGACAAATGGGGGACCAGGTGCCCCCGCTCATCCAAGAGCGCTCCCAACCCCTCTGCTCGCAGAGGCGCGAGTTACGGAAGTCACTTGCGCTGAAGGAAGGCTTCCTGTGAGCAAAGTTTCTAGAAATAAACATTAACCTTTTATTACCAGCTAAGTACGTGGGGATAATGAATTCAAGCAGCTATTTGGGAAAGAGTTTAGGCAGAAATCCTTTCAGTTTGAAGGGGGGAAAAAAAAAAACATCCAAATGGTAGCAGTTGCATGTATTTTGGAGATGGTGTCTGGAACGCCAGCAGGAACATGTGGCGCTGAGATGTGCGGTGAGCAACAAGAAGCAAACTGTTCACACAGCATAATTGGTGACAGTTCTTGACTGACATGTATGGAGCCATTAAAACGTCTAGATGTATTACTGGGAGGAAAGTGGGACGTGAGGAAGCCCCCCAACAACTGAAGAAAGAGAAGTCAGCATAAACTTGTATCCTTTATGGAGTTGAAATACATGAATGAAAAGAAATTGGGTAGCCTTTAGTTTTCCTTTTCTTTCAGAGGATTAATGCATTTGCAGGTTCTGCTTTCCATTTCCCATTTTTATTTTAAAACAGGCAGTCGCTCACTTAAATGAGGAGAACTTTCAGATAATCATTGTCTTGAATCTGCCCTGTAACAGCACAGAGATCTATAAACCATGTTGACTTAGACCAGCTGAAAATATGCCTCCTTTCTCTGAAGTTTGGCTGTTGGGGATTATGGTGTACTCTAGCAGCTTCAGGGTTTTCTTTGGTTTTTTAACTAAAAAAACCCCAACAAAACAATATGACCTCTGTCATTGCTTTAACTTTTGAAAGTGCATTCACGGTTTCCTGCGTTAGCTCAGATCACTGAATGTACTGGAAAGACAGGAATGGCTGCTGTCTTGCACTGGTATTTACATTTTCTAAGGTTGAAACTGTTACACCTCATCTGAAGTGATGCTGCTTGGTCAAATGTTAAGAGAACCTGATTAAATGTAGCATTTGATTATTATCAAAGGAAATATGCAGACACCCGTGGTGAATTCTGGGCTCACATGAGGTGCAAAATGTGTTTATCAAACATGCACTAGATTTACACATGTGAATTCTTGTTGAATGTAAATCTCTAGCTTGCATAACTCCTCAGTGGCAAGAAGAGGTTTATTTAACTTGTTAACATTTTTAACATATTGTCTACAGGTGTAATTGGATTTGCAGTTCCTTTGAAGGTGGGTATAGGTCAGCTTGCATCATTTAAGGGGTTTATGTCCCATTTCAGAGTGCTTTAAGTCTGTAGTCTTTATGGCTATAGTCTACAGTGCTTTAAGTCAATAGTCTTTAAGTCTATAGTCCATAGTACTTTGAGTCTATTGTCTTTATCCGCATGAAATAATTGTATCAAGGCTGGTGCCTTCTTGGGTAGGACCCTGCAGCGGGACTGGAGTTGTCTAAAAATTGTTGTTACGGCAGTACCTGCAGAAACCTGTATGCACAGCCTGCAAGTGCTATCCCAGGACTGCCATTCGGCCTGCAGCATAGAAAATGTAGAAAATGCATATTAGGTCAGAGTAATACAAAACTTCCCTTTATTCTGTGAAACCTTTTTCATCATTAGTTTCCTGTCTTTACACTTTAAAACATCCACTTCTTTTAAAACTATATCAGACAGTTTCTGTGGGGTAGAAGGCATTTCTCCTTGTTCTTTGATCTTCATTTCTCCATGCTTTTTCATCTTGCCTTTAGGCAATAGCATTGGCTTCTCAGTTACTCCAAAGGCAAATGTTTATCTGTGTGTTAAATAAATGTGGGTACCTGATTCTGGTCTCACATCTATTTAAAAACTAGAGCAGCAGTAGAATTGCAGTGTTAGGAAAATGCTGGAGAACCAGGTGCTCTCTAAAACTTTTCTTCCTTTAAACTTTTTTTACCAGTAGAAGAGTTGGGGTTTTTATGGCGCGTTCACTTAGGAGCACTGAAGGTGTGTTTTGAGATAGCTGTCACAAGAAAATTCCCTCCATTCCATCCCCCAATGTACTAGCTTTTCAGTGGAAACGTTTGGTCTCTGGAGTCTGGATTTCATCACAAAAAGAGGAAGTTTTCAGGGGAAGTAGTATGGGAAGATTTGATTCTGTTCTCTTCCCCCCCACCAAGGGTGGCTTCTTTGCCTTTGTGTCTTTGCATTTAAAGATTTTTCTACTGGAAGGTTCACAACCGTGCTCACCAATGTCATAGGTAATTTGTAATAAAATCTCTGATACAGGTAATTAGATATATCTTACAGTTTATGTATGTGTTTCACCATTAAAAGAGGAAACAGTTTATGTGAAACATCAAATAAAAGTGCCTTAGTTTTTATGTTAAACACTCCGGAGATTCTTTTATTGGTCACTGCAGTAGCTGAATGGCAAGGAGCGAAGCTGCCACTTTTGAGTGGGAGCACTGAGCCCCGAGATGCTGCCGGGTTGCTGTTGCAGCAGGGTACATGTGGCTTTGGGCTGCCAGGATCTGAAATGGTTGCCCTTTGATATAAGGGAGAAGAGGAACAGGGGAAGAGAGGGAGGAATAACTCATCACTGATTTCTGCCTTTGGAATCAGAACTGGCTTTCTCAGAGACAGCTGTTTCATGGCTAATACTACTTTTCTAGGCTTTGTTTTTCCTTCTTCAGTGCCCGGTAGCAGACCTCTGTGCTGTTCTATCTTAGCTGAGGTGTGCTGTGGCAGACCTGTTTTATTCTAATTTTTGATTCACCACACGTAGTTAACGTGTACTCCTGCCCAGAGACACTCTGACAGCGTTTGAAACAAATTGCTATTTAGAAAAAGCAGATGGAAGAGGCTAAAAAGAATCACTAGAGGTCCTAGATTTCTTTTATTGATTTTGGTGGGTTGGGGTTTTCTTGGCTTTTCTACTGGGAAAAGTTATTTCTGATAGAACAGAGTTCTTCACTTAGAAGACCTAAAATTGAGAAATAAATGTGATAGGAGCCATGACCTCAAAGTCCCAATTATGTTTTTTCTTAAATCTTCATTGTGATAAATAGAGACCCTTTAGAGTCAGCGGGCATCTGATTTTGAAGAATTTGTTGCAAGGTGACGACTTAACCAGCTTTCCAATAAGGAAAAGTTAAAGTTTCCCTCTGAAGTAAAGGGGGGAAAAATACTCAAGCATCATCTAAGTATAGATATGTTTATTTCCAAGCAATTCAAGTGAGCCCCTGGCAATGTCATCAAAGGTAAAGTCAGTTGGAACCAGAGGGTTTGCTCGTAATACCAACTGTGCATTCAGCAGTCAATTCTGGCAGCTTCAGCCCCTAAATAAGAGAATCACTACTGCGTATCCTGCGTTGGAGGCGTAAGTGGTGGTTTTACAAGCACGCTGTAAGCTTCTATACCTGATCACATGCTGCTTTGAATGAGAGGAACTCCAGGCACAGCTCTGCAAATCGTGATGGGTAAGTGACAGTTCTGCAGCAGTTTCTTGGAGCATGGGTGTGTGAAATGGGCTGAGCAAGTTCATGGCATAGAAAAGGCTGGGGTCTGGCACTCATCTGGCACCTTGGTGAGCAATTTCAGCTCACTAAGCCCTCAGAAAACTAGCATAGCTAACCAGTATTATTAATAATAAAAAAATAGACTGGCTTACTAAGCTGAATCTGAACTGGTGGATCTGCTGTCTGCAAGTGGGGTTGCTGGGGCTTCAGGGGTGGTGTTTATGGTCGCTCTCTTGTCTTCAGCAGGATTTTTCGGTAGCCAAAACTGTGCTGTGGTATTTAGAATGAGTACTTGTACCTCTGCACTATGGGCTGTATTTGGTCTTGTCCTGCTGCAGGACTAACAGGTGACATAATCTGGTTAAAAATATATTCTTTTTCTGTCTGCCTTGGGATCTGTCGTATTTGGACCTCATCATGCTTAGTGGTTTTTTGACATTCGCACTGATTGCTGCAGTTGTATACACAGAGGCATAATATCCAGAGGCATTAAAAAAAACCCCAAATAACAAAACCCCCTCAGCTATTGCAGTGGGTAGCTGCCTGCCTGTTTGCTGGTGCTTGCAGCAAACCCCACACTGCAATCATTTGTTGTCCCCTTTTTTTTTTTTTTTTTTTACTTCCTGGTCACATTGAAATTAAAGTAATTAAAACTGTTGTGCTGTATTTATCAACCAAATGACGTCTTGGTTCCTTGAGGCAGCCATGGACCTATTCCTTTCCAGGGAACAATTTTCCCCATTCAACTATTAAATCATCTTGAGTGAGCTCAACAGGCATGTGCAAGTCAACCAGGGGATCAGGCCCAGCCAGCATGGTCCTGCTTGACCAACCTGATCTCCTTCTGTGACCAGGTGACCCGCCTAGTGGATGAGGGGAAGGCTGTGGATGTTATCTACCTGTACTTTAATAACGCCTTCGACACTGTCTCCCACAGCATTCTCCAGGAGAAGCTGGTAGCTCATGGCTTAGACAGGTGTACTCTTCGGTGGGTAAAAAACTGGTTGGATGGCTGAGCCCAAAGAGTTGTGGTGAACGGAGTTAAATCCAGTTGGCGACCAGGCACAAGCGGCATTCTCCAGGGCTCAGTTTTGGGGCCAGCCTTGTTAGACATCTTTATCAATGATCTGGATGAGGGGATCGAGTGCACCCTCAGTAAGTTTGCAGGCGACACCAAATTGGGTGAGGGTGTCGATCTGCTTGAGGATATGAAGGCTCTGCAGAGGGATCTGGACAGGCTGGATCGATGGGCTGAGGTCAACTGTATGAGGTTTAACAAGGCCAAGTGCCAGGTCCTGCACTTTGGTCACAACAACCCCATGCAATGCTACAGACTTGGGGAAGAGTGGCTGGAAAGCTGCCTGGCAGAGAGGGATCTGGGGGTGCTGGTTGACAGCCGGCTGAATATGAGCCAGCAGAGTGCCCAGGTGGCCAAGAAGGCCAACAGCGTCCTGGCTTGTATCAGGAATAGTGTGGCCAGCAGGACCAGGGAAGTGATCGTCCCCCTGTACTCAGCACTGGTGAGGCTGCACCTAGAGTACTGTGTTCAGTTTTGGGCCCCTCACTACAGGAAAGACATTGGGGTGCTGGAGCGTGTCCAAAGAAGGGCAACGAAGCTGGTGAAGGGTCTAGAGCACAAGTCTTATGAGGAGCGGCTGAGGGACCTGGGGTTGTTTAGCCTGGAGAAGAGGAGGCTGAGGGGAGACCTCATCGCTCTCTACAACTACGTGAAAGGAGGTTGTAGCGAGGTGGATGTTGGTCTCTTCTCCCAAGTAACAAGCAATAGGACAAGAGGCAATGGCTTCATGTTGCGCCAGGGGAGGTTTAGATTGGATATTAGGAAAAATTTCTTTACTGAAAGAGTGGTGAAGCATTGGAACAGGCTGCCCAGAGAGGTGGTGGAGTCACCATCCCTGGAGGTGTTCAAAAAACGTGTAGACGTGGCACTTTGGGACATGGTATAGTAGGCATGGTGGTGTTGGGTTGATGGTTGGACTAGATGGTCTTAGAGGTCTTTTCCAACGTTAATGATTCCATGATTCTATGAAATGGATTTCTCCCATTTAGTCCTTGTTGTCCTGGAGGGCAGAGGAGAAGAGCGGCTGATGGTAGGTGCCTCGCTGCCATCAGGGCTGGAAGCGTGACCTCAGGCATGGTGCAAGGCCTGCAGGAGGTACTGATTTGGGCTCGTGAGGAGCCTTTGCTGAGTTCATGGTTGTGTAGAAGTTGCATTATATGTCGGAACAGGCTGTTCTGGCTGGTGTTCAGCGGGAATTTCTGAGCCCAATGATAGCTGGTTTGTTAAGATCTGAATACAATGAAGGTGCCCAAAGAGTGTCTGCTAAAATAGATGAAAGGCTGCTTTTTGACTTTTGAAGACCTGGGATCAGGCTTGTAGGTAGTCTGTGGAAGGATGAATCGCTATTGTGGACTTCTTTGAGTACCAGCTTTACGTGTTGTGTTTTTGTCCTACCTTAGACATTACAGTCTCCGAGACAGGGAGAGCCACACTGTATTTGAATAACACCTAGTGAAGACCTGTTCCCAAATGAATTTCCCAGGGCTATTTAATGAAGAACAGCAATGAGCTCAGTTGACTTTATAAGCAAATTCTGCTTTGGCTGCATGGACCGACTGTGTGGTAGAACTGGTTCAAACAAAAACAGAGTTGCTTGGAGGAGCTCAGTTTTTACCTGCTCAGGGGCTATAGAGTAACCCAGGCCATGCATTCCTCAACGAAACACAGGCCAGAGAAAATCTGGTTTCTTATATGGCTCTCTCATCTGATAAGACCCAGTCTCTGCAGGGATACTCTTGAATAATGAATCGATAGCTCATCTTAGAGACTTGGTAAATCTAATGAAAATACTGTCTCCAGAAAGGTTCAGGAATGCAGCATATGCTACTGCATTACTAATGCTTTACACAGTTTTCCAGACTGGAGTATTTTGCTTGCTTTCATATAACCGCTATTTATTATTTAAATGATGAATCTGGAAAATTTCCCAGATCATCTAATGTCTGCCCCATTACTTTCTGTCTTGGATACTGCAGATAATCAGATGAGCAGTAAGTGTGTTCTTTGGAATAGAATTACATTATCTTTTTTTCCTGTCAAACAACTTGTGAGTGATTTTTCTTTCCTTCACCCCCATAAAATACCTAAATAGATCACAAAAGTAAAATCTGTATGTCAAATACACAGTATTCCACATGTACCTCCAATGATGCATCTGCAGAAACACCAGTGGAAGTGTATTTATCTTGGGTAGATGGGTGAAGATTGTGTGAAATAATCCCAAGCACTGATATTTTCAGTTGGGTGGGTGGAGGGAAGTACTGTGGGGTTTTTTTGGCTTGTTGGTTGGATGTTTTGGGTTTGGGTTTTTTTGTTGCTTTTTGTTTGGTTTTTTTTTGTGTGTGGGTTTTTTGGGGTTTTTTGTGTTTTTTTTTTTAAGCCTGGTTTGATTGTGCTGTTTCTCCATCCTCTGGTTGTTTCTGAAGTCTTTCCTGAATTTCTCTGAACGAGACCGCCCTGTCGAGCAGTGAGGGGACATTTGCCGGTGCTCTCCGGTGTTACTGTCTGATGAGCTGGTGTTGGGTCCTCTGGCTCTCAGAAACAGCAATGCCCCACGGTGCTGACGCTGCCTGGACAGCGGGTGGAAAAGCACGGGCCATTGTGCCTGCTGCCATGCTGAACACCGCTGCGTGGTTCTCCAGCGGTCCCAGTCATTCCTGATGAAGTGATGGTGACACGGCCTTTGGAAAAGAGAAAACATGAAGGAAACCCACCCCCAGGAATGACCAGCTTGATTCTGAGCCTCTGCACCAAGTGTGAATTACACCTTTTTCCTTGAAAACAGGAGGGTTTTTTTTTTTTGTTTTTTTTTCACATGGTGATGAGAAACTAAAGGTCAGGAATGAGCCCCCTGAAGGCTCATGAAGAACAAAATACGATGTGTTTTAACTGACGTGAAAGGTTAATGGGGAAGATCAACATCCAATGGCTGCAATGAAGGAAAGGGGGCTTGTTTGGGCAGAGCCTGAAGCAGAGCATAGGCATTATGGTGAAGGGGAAGTGTGAAACTGGGGGGCAGAGAACACACAGCCCTTTAGCCCTGCTCAAAATAATAGTGCAGGCTTTTTTTAACTTCAGAGTTTAGTCTGCCCTCAGTAAAAACAAGTTACATTAAAAAACTGTGCACCAGAAAAAGCAAACCTCTCTTTCCTGGTTTCTGCTTATAAGATTTACAGGTACTTAAAATAAACCTATGAAAAACAGACCTAGTGTGCTGGAATTTGCTAACTAGTGAGAGCAATTACCTCCAGGTCCCAAGACCTAACGGAGCTTGACTTTTTGGAAATAAGACTTGGCAAGCGCTTCTTCCTGCTGCTGTTGTAAAGGTGTACATGAAAAGATGTGCTGACCTCTGCCAGAAACCCCAGGAATCCAGTTCAGAGAGATACTCGTGCAAAGGGCACGGCCGGATTCAGGCAGCACAGATGGGGATCGAAGTGGAAAAGCCGGCGAAACATTCGCTTCTCATTGTGTGGCTTCAGCATGGCAGATTCTTTGCAATTGCCTGGTGTACCACAGTAATTAAATGGGTCAAGAACAGTAAGTTTAGATACTTAGCAAGAAAATAAAGACCTCACTTGACAGCCAGCAGCGTGTCGTGCTTGTTTCACAGGAGTAAGGAGAATTAATGCAGGTTGCTGTGGTAAAAGTTGATCTGAGCCTTTTTGGCAATGATTTTGTACTGCTTCAGAGGTCACATACCAATTAACTATAAATGCTGTAAGAGCTGTAAATCAGGCCTTCTTATGAAACTAATGCCCCAATTTCAGATGACCTAAAAAAAGGGAAACAATAGACTCTTCCTTTCTCCTTCAGTGACATAAGAAAAGTAACGAAAGATAAGAAAAGTAATGAAAAACACACAACCAACCTTTGTTAGTATAGAAATGTAAAATAATCCCATGTTTTCTCCGGACTGGTCCATGCATGGGTGGAAAATGAAGCTTGTGCAATGAAATAAACATGATAGAAATAAAATCTGAGATGGGAATTGATTTTTTTAACTCTCCAGTTTGGAGGGTGGAGATAGCATCAGACCAGCGTTTTGAAGGAAATTATTTGTCATTGT
The DNA here is from genome assembly GCA_013401315.1 of Balaeniceps rex. Lineage (NCBI taxonomy): Eukaryota > Metazoa > Chordata > Aves > Pelecaniformes > Balaenicipitidae > Balaeniceps > Balaeniceps rex. Next base: position 34,985 of record VYZW01010857.1, on the reverse strand, counting down.
CAGTATCCCTTCATCATTCCTGGCTGGGGGAAGGAGCTCCTGTCTCCCACAGCAGTTGTAAAAGGCCTTTGGGAAGGATGAGATTTTCTTCCTAAAATATTAATGGAACAAGTAANGAAAAAAAAAAAAAAAAAAAAAAATTAAAAACCTATTAAATCATTCTCCCACAAAACAGGAGCTCTCTGCAGACAATCTTCCCTTGCAAATTAAGAGATGAGACCAGTTTTGCTGCTGTGTTTGTAGATTCCCTTTGGACTAAACACTATTAAAAGGGTTTGTGCCCTAACGTCTGTGCCTGTGCTGATGGGAACCAGTGTCCAGCAGTGAGGACCGGACTCCATTGCAAGTTGGTGCAAACAGCAGAGCTCACCTCAGCTTGGCCACAGGAGGCAAATTCAGTCTCTTGACTGTAGCATCTCACCAACAATCACTCAGGAATGTTGCTCATGTCTGTGCATTGTGGTTATTAGGTGCAAGAACTACAGTTTTAAAACTGTAATTAATAATTTCTAAGTAACCTATTTTTCTACACATTTATGGCATCAATGGGTATGACTGTTTATTATGTCTTACCTATAAAATCTGACCTGTTTTATATACTCTTTATGGAAACAGTGTACAGTCATAAATTAAAAGATGCAACTGTTTTGGATATTTTACTGGTGGTCTTGTATTTTCCTGCCAAAAGTGCAGCTGTTTTAGGTTTCTCGGGATAACATTATAAAAGGCTGTATGCGTTTTGCAAGTTTATGCTTGAATTGCCAAGCCAGAGGTGGAATGACTCAACCTTCCCAGGAGCAACATGTACCAAGTGATGAATCAAAACAGCTTGCTGAAGCTCAGTGGCTTACAGGGCAACTGTGAAAAGCAGTTCTCATTTATGGAATTTTATCTGGTGTTCAGAATTTGAGACAATCCTTGTGCTGATTGTGCTAGGCTACAGCCTGTGTCTGTCTTTGTGTTTGATGGGGTTTGGGTGCAAAACTAGTTGAGAATCTGGTCTTGTATCTGTCTTATGTGGGGTGCAAGAACTATAGGGTTACAGCCTTGAATGAAACCACTCAAGCCCCACCAAGCAGACACCTTTAATGGGAGCTCTTGGCATGCATGACTGGGTTTGAGCCCTCGGAAGGAGCTAAGGGGAGCCAAGAGCTTGCGGCAGTGCCAGCGTAGGTAGTGTGTTTCAATGTCAACTCATCAGCCTGGCTGGTTTGGTGTAAAATTAGATGGCTCTGCAAATGGGTGATGATGCTTAATTAATGGTGAAGTTCAGGGGCTTCTTTAGCCAAAGTGTTGATGGTGGCCTACAAACCTAATTCCCTGGTATCCACGGAGTTACTCCAGATACAGATAGGCCCAAGAGCAGAAAGTTCAGCGCTGTTGTCATCAGAGCAGCCGGCACAGTCGGCTCTTGGGAGCGCCCAGCATTAACTGGACAGAGCTGAAACCTTCCGATTAAGCTTGTGTTGTCATCGTCATTGTCTTAGAAGGAACCACCAAAGGGGGCAAAATGCAACCCTTCCCCCAGAGCGAGCACAGAAAATACAAACCAGTGAGTGCACTTAACCCTGTGCAACCTATTGCAAAGGTCCAAGTTTTTTCAGTGCGCTGGTTGGGCAGCTTGACTGAAGGTGCATCAGTGTCGTCACTGTTTTGACTAATGGAAGTTTTCATACTGATACGTTCATAGGTGGCTAGCAGCAGGCAGCTTGTGTTTCCTTGCTTTCTCCCAAAAAGCAGCCTCGACCTCACTGCACTGTGAACTATGCAGGTGTTTGATGTATTTATTTCTGCTCTAAAATAATGCTTGTCTTTGGTTTAGGTATCTCAACCATGTACGAGCCGCCTCTCCGCAGGATCTTGCTGGGGGCTACACTTCTTCTCTTGCTTGTCACCGAGCCTTACAGGATGCTTTCAGTGGTCTTTTCTGGCACCCCAGTTAGCCAGTGTGCATCAGCCTGTGATCAAGGGACACTGAACGGAGCGAGAAGCAAATCAAGCCAGCAAAGGTTGGGTAAAATTGCTGCCATCTGCACAACGGCTAAGCTGCAGTCACTTTTCTGTGTCAAACCAGCTGTGTTTAAGTGTTAAAGGGGAAAAAAAAACCCCGTCTGCACGAGAGCTTTGTAAAATGGTAGATACATTTTTGTGGAGGGGGAAACTCGTTAGTCATGTGGCACTTTGCTGAGGGAGGCTGAAGCAATAAGCCACATCTAATGGAAGATGTGAATAACTCAGCTGTGTATGTTTGACGTTTAAAGAAATACACTTGTAAATTTTTTTAAAATAAAGCCAGACTTTTTTATTAAAGTTTGTGGTTTTACTCTTATTGCAGGGTTTTATTTGCACAAGCATTTAAATGCCATTTTGATTATAACATTTAGTGTCAATATTCAAGCCTGCATTTTCTTCCCATAAAACTAGTTTCCTCAGTTCAGACAAGTGGGTTTTTCCTCCTGCCAGCTGGATGAGATGAGAAACCCTGGAACTATGCTGACACAACTCTTATGCAGGATCCTTCCTGATGTCACTTGGTTCTTACCTTTGTCTGGAAAACAAATCTTTAGCTGAAAGTCTTTCAACTGAGTTCTTCTAGAAGCAATTTAAGAAGCCTTGATATGAGGCTAAGTCATTAAAGTAGTCAAAATTGGTTTTGTTTTTTTCCTGTTTAGCTCCATTTCCAACTTTTATGTCACGTGTTCAGAAGCTTCTTTTGGCAGGAACATCCCTTTGTCTGGCTTTTGGAATGATCAAGTGGCAACTTGATCTGCTGCTTTTACGTATTCCTTCCCCTCTCCCTGTAGTGGAACGTAGACGAATTGCAGCAGAGATGGGCTTCCTGCGTGGGACTGCTCTTTGCCGTGAGTGCATATAAACTGCAGGGGACTGGAAACTGCTCAGGACAGCGAGTGCCTCTAGAGCAAAGCCTGGACCACGTTTTATGGGTCATCCGTTAATAGTTGTTGAATACTGCTCTGAGGAGTGTACTAAATGAATGTATTTTTTTTCTATGTTGTAATAAAGAGAGGAATAAGCTCTATTCCAGACTTGGTACTTCCTTTATTAAGGAAAGTGGAGGGAGGCACCAACATTTCCATTGCCCTTTCTCTGAAATCCTGTTGTTTGTGCCCAGAACAGTTGCCAACAGGTAACGTTACACACAAGGCAGAGGTGCAGAAAAGGCCGTGGCCTGTGGAGCGCTGCTCCCTGCCAGGGGCAGGTGGCCTGGCCTGAGACAGAAAGCCAGTGGCTGGGTGTTGTAGGACTCAGCCGTGCAGTGCGTTGGAGACCGCTCGTACGCTTGCACTTGGGTTGCAGTCTAGCCCTGAGACGAGTGCTGCTTTCTGCCTGCACCCTTCCTCCTTTCCTCTCAGCTGTAAGGCCTGAAAGTTGACATGCCCTGTATTTATCCATTCCCTTGCTCATGGTAGATGGCTGCCACCACCGCTGGGCCTAACTGATTGTTTTCCTAGCAGCCAGAAGCTGTAGGAGTTCATTCCCTCTGTCACAGGTGCCTGACAACCTGTCTCCTGTTCCCAGGACAAAAAAGATAGCAGTGGTCCTTCTGGGATTCAGCTTGGGACCCTGGGAGGGAGTAGCAGCAACCAGGGGTAGTCTGTACTACCCCGGCCTCACCCAGACTGGTAAAGGTACACCTCACCGATGATCTGCTTTATATTCAGTTTGTAAAGCCTCAGGTCATTGCCCTAATAAATGCATATGCACTTTAAGATGTAGCATTCAATACACTCATGCAACTTGTGTGTACGTTGGCTATTGTTTGCTGTTTCATGTGGAAGGGTTATACGCAAAAGTGGCAACTGCACAGAAATATGGACAAACCCCTGGTTGCGAGTATAGCTACATATAATCCATTGACTTGCACCTAAACTAAAGTTGTGTTGCTAAAATAACAATGGCGTTTAATCCTGAAGTGAACAAAACTTTTAAGAACTAGAATCCTTCCCTGCCCTGGGATACTTTAGTCACATGCTGAAAATCAGAGTTACATAGTTGACTTGCTTAGCACAAAAATGGTGATCAAAGCCAGGTTTCTGTTAGCGCAGTAGCACCAAGAAACCCTAAATTTGGACTGTGAGGCAATGCACGTAGTCAAAGGGACCTGCAGTCTTCGGCAGTGCAGACAGGTGCATTTTCATAGATTGTAGGGTGACTGCATCATTCCAGAGCAGTTGAGGGCCTTATCGCTACAGCAGTGTTTATGGAGCGCTCTGAAGAACAAGAGCAGCTTTCAAATGTTTGTGGGAAACCCACAGGGCAGTGGCAGGAAAGCATGCAGTGGTGTTAGAAAATATAACGGACAGCAGAGACAGCATCGCAGGTGGGAGGCAAGAGTCCAGCGCTCGCTCCTAGAGGAGCAGTGACTGCTAGGGAGAGGGTACGACGTGCCCGTCATTGACAGCGAGGACAAATGGGTTAAAGCTGTTGCGATACCATTTTAAAGGCCAGTGGAGGAAAGCTCGGGCTGGAGCATCAGGCCAGGGAAGTAATCTGTACAGCAGCTTTCAGGGTAGTGCGAGTGAGTCATGATGATTTTTTTTCCCCTGGATTGATAAGCACAATCTAGTGGTAACCAAGCTGTGAAGGCTTGCTCAAAAGCACTGGCTGTGTAGCCAAGGGAAAGGCTGTAACATGGAGCCGCTGAGCAAAACAAATCTCCGGGCCTTAGTGGTTGGTTGGGCGAGAACCAAGACATCAGGTTACAGGTCCCAGTGACCGAGCCACAGCAGCAGAGCCAGGGAGGGTGACAGGCATCTGGTAACTGAGTTGCTAGGCGTGAGCTCTGAGCTTGGACTGAAGGAAAATATCTGAAACTGAGAGGGTGATTTGAGTTCCTCTGTCCAAATGAACTATTTGTGGTTGACATTGCCCAACAATAGTTTGGATGGGTAAGAAAAGGAAATCAAAGGCAGAGGCTTTTCAAATCCCTGCAGAATACAGGCAGCCAGTCAGCGAGATCATCCAGGGACTGCAGCAGAGGTAGGGGGAAGCTGGGAGATGGCAGAGGCACAAAAGCCATGGGAGGACGCGAGGTTTCAAGACGAGAGGACTGTTCAGCCAGGTACTGGTTGTCAGTCTAGTGCTTTAACGCAAGCGTATACTTAATCTGCAACTGTGCAAATGGCATTAGAGTCTTTTCTGCTTTAACGGTGGGCAAACGCTAAGTTAGGAGTCAACTAATCCCTGACTAAATCTCAGTGTTAAAAAGCATTTATTACTCAAAAGCCTAGGAACAAGTAGTATATATGGCTATTTGGGCCTTTTTGTATCTTGGGTTAAGTTTTTGAAAGGTTATCTTGCTTACACAAGAGCTGTTTGTGCATCTGCTAACAGTAATCCAATATTCTCAAACACCAAAACCATCTTCAAAGAAAATCCAATGCAAGGGTTATACAAGTCATCTTGCTAGACCCGACAAAATATAAAAATCTGGTTTTGCCACAAATGGCACATTACCAAATGAGACAGCAGAAAACTATCCCAGTCTGTGTCACTGAATTATCACGGGCCGTGAAACAATAGAGAGCAGGGAAGTACCAAAGCGCATTTATTACAAAAAAGTGAAGTTTTATTTTTTTATAGTAACAACAATTTCAGTCTGCTTATTGATCCCACAATTAAAAAAAAAGGTAAATGCAGGAAGCAAGGCTCACAAAGGAAAGCTGCAACATGCATTACGCATCTCGGCACCTGAGATGGGTAACACAGGTACGCTTCAAATAATTCAAGGGGTAAACCAGAGGTGACCTAAGTATACCTTTCGCAACCTACTAAGGTAGTTACCATAACTCTAGTCTTCAACTCTTCTTCAACTCCAAATTTTCTTCAGAAGAATCTTTGCCGGTACACAGACGTTTAGAGGCTGGTTTTTCTGGAAGAAGGTTAGAAAAAGTGACTTATTTAATGTACAGTAAACAGATTGAACTAAACCACAAGCCATGTAACGCTTAAGGGATTTAACAGGAAGAGATGAGAGTTAAAAGCAGGATTAACAGTCACAAAGGAAAACTGTTACAACAGTAATGGGGGGTCTTTACTAAATGCCAAAAAGGACTTTCAAAAAAATCTGTATTGAGCTGCATTTTGACCTACATCTCAGTGCTACCCAAAACCAGTGTAAAAATAAGTTTTGTGGCATTAAAGCTTTATCAAAACCTCCCTCCCTCCAGTTCAAGTAACTGCAGACTGAAAGCCTCCCCTCTCTCCCACCTTGTCAGGTAGTGCAAAGCCCAAGATCACTGAAACCAACGAGCTTCTACAAGTACATCAAGAAACAAATGACCAATTATAATAAAAAATAAAAATCAAATTCAACATCAAAGATCTCCAAGGATATCTATTTCTTAATGAAACTGTACAGAACCGGATTCTGCTGATGTAGTGACTCCAGACCTAAACTGAGTCTGTGCAAGCGTAAGGGAGGTCAGAACTGGGACCAGTCACTTGGACATACGCCATCCTACCCTGGGTGAAAATGAAGCTCCAGTTCTTAAGTATTTAGCCAACAGAAGTGTGTGCTTGGCGTTAGATAGCCCATCCTCCCCCAGTAGGCAATCTGAGGTGTAAAGGTCTGGTTTATGACCTGTGGGATGATCCTATGCAGTCCACCGTTTTTCCTGTGGAGGCTCGTGCTAGGATCAGAGGAGCGGACCGCTGTTACCGAGAGTGCATGAAGCCCTGCAGCTGCTGGAGATGTGCAGGCGCTCAGTCCTGCCAGCTGCCTCCACACTCACACCGGAGCGCAGCGTTGCTGCCACATGGCTGAAGCGGCCCCGAGGGCTGACGAGGTGGGAGCAGCCCGAGACAGCAAAAGGTGTAGCCTGAAATCCCAGGGCCACGTAGGTGGCTTGTTCCTTACCTTCATCAGGGCAGGGCCTCTTGTACAGCACGTCCGCTGGAACCTGGAAACTAATGCACAGCATCTCCTTGTTTGGTGAAACATTTCTAACCAGGTAAGTAGAACAGCGTCCATCTAAGGAGGTTCCCAACGAAGCTTCAGCTCGTTCTTGAATGTCTTTGGCAGGGTCATCATGTTTGGAGAAACCATAGCAGTGCACCGTGGGAAGGCCAGCAGTGCTGCATGGCTCTCCAACTAAGAGATGCCTGAAAACATCTAGAAATTCAATAGCCAAAGCTGGCAAATTCATGACTATATGAAAAGAGGTTTTCTGTTTTTCTTTCAGAAGTGGGAGCTCTTTACTTAGTTCTTCTCTTACTGGCCCCAGAAGGAAGTCCCTGCCATCCATGTTGAACGCTTTTATTTTGTTGTCTACTTTGTTTAGTTTGCAGTTGCGCATGAGCCAGTTGTAGGATTCAGGATTGAGATCATTTGCAAATACCTGGCACTTTTTCTTTGCTGCTGGAATAGCAAAAGGTCCAACCCCAGCAAAGACGTCAAAAAGGACATCACCGGGCTTTAAAAGCTCAATGATACGGCTGTGTTCTGTGGAGAGACGTGGGTTCCAGTAGACTTTAGAAAAGTCCAATTCATACGCAATATTATTTTCTTTGACCTGAAAGTCCAGAACATTTGGTTAAGCCTCTGTGTTCAAATTCCAGACATGTTTAAGCATTATCAGTAATTAAGACAGCTAAAAAACAAGGTGCTTTATCAAAAGGCAACGTGTACATTGACATTTGTCCCATTAGTAGCACACATGAATCTTGTATAAACAGAGCTACTCATCAGAAATAGCCATAAGGAATGTTCTAACTGTCAGTCCAGATGGCTGGCTTACGCATGTCTCAATCACCAGGTGGAAATAAAGCAGCAACTTAAAATGACCATAAAAAAAAAAAAAATCTGAGGCTTTTCAAGAGCTTTGTGGCTGGCTGACAACTCCTTTATTGAAAGCAGACCTTGGGAAGATGCCTCAAGCCCTCCTTAGCAGAGCCCACATAGTAAATAAGCGTCTGAGAATGATACAGCACAAGAATGGCAACAGTCAGCCAAATTCAAAACCATTGGGAGCCAATTCTGCAGTTTGAAAAAATGCTGTATTTTATCTCTCAAGGTGACAGAGTCTGGAAACTGATCCAAACCCAAACTTTGGGATGACCGCTATCTTAAGAACAGACCTGAAAAGAAACAGTATTTATTCAGATGAGAGCAGGATGCAAGATAACACTCACTTTCCACCACCACACTTGAATTGCGTGGCTCCGAAGTAAACCAACTTTGGATCCAAATTGCCGCACCATTTGCTTTGCCAGCAAGGAACACGCTGAAGCGTATCTGTGCTCCTCAGTGTGCAGCTCAGTGGTATGCTAGATGTATGCTTAATGAGCTAATACCATCTGCATAATATTTGATTGTCACTTCTCCCCTGACGATTCAAATGCCTTCTCTGTGCACGTACAGGATGTTCTACCAAGCTATTCAACTTTTTTTATTTGGTAATCTAATGTTTTCTCTTCTAAAAGTATAAAATTGCTAACAGTTAGGAAAAATATCTTCTGGTCAAACCCATGGCCAAGTTTCCAGCTAAAGACAGGAAACCCTACGTGAAGAATACTTGGCAGTTACATAGCACTTTACACCTGAAAAATGTCAAAACAGAGGAGAGATGAGGTTTGTCTTGCTGCTGACAGAAAAGGAAAAAGGCATAGGCAAAATCTTGCCTGTTGCAAAGCCAGTGAGATTTAAAAACAGTCTTATGTTCTGTACCAGCCACTGTACAAGGATTGGTGAAATTAAAAACCAGCATTTTCTTAGACCAAATCCACTAAATATTTTGGCTTTAGAGTGAGAAACACCCCTCGCTACAAGTTTGTAATTAGTATCTCTGTAAGAAACTTTTACTTCAGCTGCTTTTACATATCATTAAAATCTAGGCTGTAAACTTGAAAGAATACGTATCTTCATGATCCCTATCGTTGTGAGTTTGCTCTTGGCAGACCAGGACAAACGAACATAGAAGCAACTGCCACTCAGACACTCTAAAACAAAGTGTCAGGAAGGGCTGTGCAAAGAAATGGTCTTAATAGCATCTCTTCATCACATCTTTCTAGTAGATGTATTTGGGTTTTAGCATGTTAAATTTAAAATAACAGGGGAAAAAACCCTGTACCTTGGTTACTAGTTTGCTGTCTCCAGCGAGCACTTCCATTTGAAAATTTCTGTATGTGTTGTCAATAATATTGGTTTTATTCACTACACAGGTGATTCCCGGATTCTTGTCAATTATAACCTGGCCTGAAAGAGAGCGCAAAAGATAATTCCGGTTAAAGGACTACAGCCTCTTAACGTTCTACAAAAGATACAAACACTGCTGTTTACAGTTAAATTAACAAAGTAAGCCTCTATTAGAACAGCCTTCCTCTAATGATTCAGGGCTGCAGATGTGACATCTTTCTGAGGCACATACTTTACCCTGACCCAATGCTCAGTGAAGTGAGACCACAATTACTGTGAGACAACTGTGCCTTCTGTGCACAGCTACAGCATCAGCACAAGGCTATTTAATGTCAAAATACAAAGCAATGAAAAGCGTTCAAAAATTTTCCTTGTATAAGTAATAATTTATCAGTAGAATAACTGTTAAAATATCTTTTTAACAACGTACAAAATATACAAATTACTTTTTTGAGAAGAGCTGTTTCACCTACCAATCAAATGTCTGTACGGTAGCTGATGATCTCTAAGATTCAAATGAGCTATGTGACCCACACGGCTAAATCCAGAGGTGACTTCTTGACCTTCAGGAAGGACGGCCCGTAGGATCTCTTCCGACTTGAAATTCTCATAAGTCAGCTCTAAGTTATACTTGGACACCTCAGGACAAACATTAAGCTGTTTTAACACCTCTTGCTCCGATTCTCCCAATGAGAATTCTGGTATTTTATGAGGATCCAAGATAACAAGCCTACTGTCCTCATCTTCAGGATCCTCAACCACTCGCTTTAGACCAGGACGCTGGAGTACCGTATGTTTTAGGGACTTTAGCAAAGTATTTACAATTTCTTTCTTGACTTTAAGAACTGGAACAACAACTGTCCTTCTAAAAGCTTCTCTGTTGAGTAGTGTCATCCCACGCACTTCAGGATGCGGCGAGTACAGTTCTAGATTAGCTTTATCCTCCACAGTTTCAGGCATTGTAAAAAAATTATTTTTTACTACTACAAAGAACCCAGGTATTCTGCCAGAATATTGCGCCAATAGCATCCAAACTGTTGGAAATGATGTATTTGATGCAGCTGTCCTAAAATGATTAGTTTTCAGTAGTCTGGCAGAGTATCCAAATCTCCATAAAGTCCTAGAAGAGAAATTATTCATTTTATAGACATTATGTAATCATTCCATTAAAAAGGCTGAAAATCACATGGATTTGCTGTTCTCTTAAACTAGAATTTCCATCTGTACCAAACAATCCACAATAGTTTATTAAAGCTCTTTATTATGAATTATATACTACAAATTTCAGTCCTTCTGCAAATGTATTTTTAGATTTAAACATTAACTAACTTTAAGCAGTGAGATAATCCCCCCTGCCAAAATACAGCGACCTCTCTTTGTTCTAATAAACTTGATATTAAACCCGGTAAGCCAAATGGAAAAATTTCTACTGTCTTGATCCTACTGTTGGATCCCTTCTGTCTCTGATAAAATTAATTACCAAGCAGTGGTTGCTAGAAAACAGGTATTAGCAATTGTGGTCATAATCACTCTTCAGCAATTTCTGCCTCCTATACCCCAGTGGTAAGGGGTTGCACACTCCATAGTGTCTTTGCTCCACGTGCTGCGTGCCAGAAAGACCATGAATTAAATGCAGCATTCCCCTAAAGGTACAGGGAAGCATTAGTAATGTCTGTTCAAGCGACTGAACCCCTCCCCACAGTTCATTCATAGGATGAGGACTTGAAAAGTAGCTTTACGCTTCTCTGGACGGTTTCCTCCGCTAAAGACAGTCGAAAGGGCCCAACTTCTCTGACTCTGCATCGGCTGCTCCCAGGCAGGAACCAGTGATTTAGGTAGTGTGTGAGGCTGACATTTCTCCTGCCTTCTTGGGAAGTTTGTTTTAAGATTGGGGGTTGATAGGAGAGATGCAAGCTAGCTCCAAAAACAAACCAGTTCTCTTGCCTACCTCACACATCTACACCCCGACATACAGGGCTGCTGCCCTCATCCAGGGTAACAAGCCATGTGGTCTCTTCTTCAAAAAAGGAGCTGCGCCTAAGTCCTAGCAAAGCTGGCCCTGCTCCCATCCTCTCTGCCCCACAAATCCCAGCTCCTCACTGGGACTCCCTACATCTCCAAGGCAGCTCATTTCCCTAAGCCAAACTTTTGGCAAAGCACGCCTCCTTTCTCTGTTGACTCAAAAATAAACATTACATTCTTCACATCTGCTGCAGAGGAGAAAGACTTCATCCAGAGGCCAGAGCATCCCAGTGTTTTTCCTAGGCATTCCCCTTCTCCCTAGCTGGGAACTGCTAGCCCAGTTTGGACGGCTTCTTGGTATTAGATAAGCCCGCAAGATAAAAGCCCCCACGATGGGCCTGGTTGGAGGTCACGGCAGCCACCCTGTCGCTAAGAGGACTAACATCTTCCCAACGATGTCTCTGGAAAGGCCTGCCTTTCCCCCGTAAACAAGGTCCCGCCAAGATCCCCGTTTACCCCATCCTTCCCTCAGGGTAACCGGAGGTGAATCAGGGGTGGGGGCTGCTGCCGGAGTGCTGCTACCCGCTCCGCCCGGCCCCAGCTCCACAAGCAACACCGGGCACCAAGCACAGAGACCCCCCGGGCGGGCCAAAGAGGCGCCGGCCAGGCCTCGCCCGGGGAAGGGACCCTCGCCGGGGCGCTGAGTGCCACAGGGCGGAGGCCTTCCCGGGGTCACCGCCCCTCCCGGAGGGGGGCCCCGCTGGCAGCCACCGCCTCAGGCCCATCGCCGGCCGGGGAGCGGCGGGAGGTGAGCAGGCCGGGCCGGGGAGCGGCGGGTGAGCAGGCCCGGCCGGGCGGCGGCGGGAGGTGGGCAGGCCAGACCGGGCAGTCCCCCGCCCGCGGGCCGAGGGAGGTGACCAGGCNNNNGCCCCGCCCCCGGGCCGCCCCCCGGCGGCTCTCCCCTCAGAGGCGAGGCGGCGGGGCGCGGGTGGCATGGCGGCGACGCCGCGGGGGGCCGGGCGGCTCCTGGCCGAGCGGGGCTGGTACCTGTCCGCCCGCGAGCAGCAAGAGGAGGAGGAGGAGGCGGACGAGGACGGGGAGTCCACCCCGCTGCTGCCGCCGCCGGGCAGCGTGCGTGTGAGGGGGTGGCTCGGCGGTGGGGAGGTGCGGCTCTGAGGGGTGCGGGGGGAGCGCCCTGAGGGGAGCGCCCTGAGGGGGCTGCGGCCGCGGGGCTGCCCCGGCCCGCTCCGTCGTGGGGCGGCGGGCGCTGGCGAGGCTATACTTCACTTGCTTTCCCTGGGTGCCGGGTCTGTCAGGGCGGTCCCCGTCCCCGCGGCTTGGCGGTTCCCGGGCCGGGATGAGTGCGGGGGCGGCCGCCCCCGGCCGCGCTTGGTTTTGAGAAGTTCGGGGAGCACGGCCCGGGCGAGGCGGGGGGGGAGCGGGACGTGGGGCTCAAAGGTTGGGCGGATCGATGGAGCTCGGCGGAGGGTGGACGGGGCTGTGCGGGACGGCTCCCGGGGGGTGACACCTGGCGAGGGCAGCGGGAAGGACCGGGCTGGAGCGTGGGCAGTGCCGGCCCTGTGAAGCTGAACATCGGGTCCTGGCGCTTCTTCTGATCCATGTGATGTTGTGATTGCACAGCTCTTGGAAGTGCTGCCATTTGCTCTGCCCCTCGCTCCTGTTGCGAGCACGCAGGGAGAGCCTGCTTTTAAGCATAAATCTCGCTGCACTCTTTTTGTGCTCTAGTATTGCCGTACTCAAAGGCTGTAGTCGTTTTGAGATCCTTATGGGACGGCATCATGTCATTTTATACGCACGAGGGTTTGGGTGGCCTTCGAATGAGAAAAGAAGTTTTCTGACTTAAATTAGGGAAGGAAAAGTTGACTGGCTCTCCCCCTCCCTTAAATTTCCTCCTGTGAAAGACCAAAACACCTCTCACACTAACTGTACTTTGTTCTGCCCTTTTCACAGAATCCTCCAGATCCTGGATCTTCCTTTGGTTTCTCAGTATTTAATTTAATGAATGCAATCATGGGAAGTGGCATACTTGGCTTATCCTATGCTATGGCCAACACAGGGATCATGGGGTTTAGGTACGTTTTCAGTTTTTATGTACGCTTATTTTTAAACTGAGCTTGCAGTTTTCAGTGGAACAAAACGTGATTACTAAGACTCTTGTGCAAAAACTGAGGAAGAAGTAAATAGCTTGTGTTTTTCAGCATTGTTGAATAAGATCTTCCTTCTTTGGTTTAGTCATTCAAATCTGGCCTAAGTACTGCCCAGAAATTGCATTAAATTGCCACATGGTGGCATTTTCTTGGCCATTACTGCTAATAGATTGATATTTACATTCTAAACCTGCTGTCTCCTTTAGTTCCAGAAATGGGCCTTCTGGAGTAGGATGGCTACGTATCTGAAAAATGTGAAGCAGCTTGTGCTTTTGTTTGCACTTCTGCTTGTTGAACATCCTAACCTATGGATAACGGGGCCAAAGTCGCCAGAATTACCACTTTTACCGTTTTCTAAGCATTAGGTTCACTTAATTAGAAGATACATGTTTGTCTGTGTACAGACACTTTGGTGTTTATATCCTCTGTATAATTCACATATCAGGACTTTACCCTGTATAGTATGTGATATGCTTTGGTGGACGATACAAGAAGCAGTGGAACTTAGCAAGTATTGGGAAGGTCAGAGAACATATGAACCACAGTCAGCAGATACAAGCCATAAAATGAGGAAATCTTGTCTTGTGGTAGCTTGCTTCTTGCACAAGTAGCATTCTTAAAGATAGAAAGTGCATTGTACTCTAAAAGCGCTTTGATGGTAAATATTTTGTGTTTTTTAGTATCCTGTTGCTGATTGTTGCCAGCCTTGCTGCTTACTCTGTGTTTCTTCTGCTCAGTATGTGCACTCAGACTGGTAAGTGAAAAGGATTTATCTAACAGTGATCTCTGAAATACCACCTCACCTGTATCACAATGACATGACCCAGTATAATTATTATAATTAACAGCATGTTGACAGATAGCTGTGTCTGATTCAGTGATGTTGAAACATTTAACTTTTTTAATGATTACTATCTGCCATTTAAAAATACAATTTTGAAACTTCTTATGAAAAGTCAACGCCAAACTGACTGGTTTCTGGATTTTCAGTTCTAATTTTTTCAAAATACCTCTCTCATCTTTCCAAAAACATAGATCTTGTATTTCTGTAGCAAAATTATTTTGGTGCTGGCTGGACTGCGCTACTTCAGTATGTACTGTTGCTGTCAGTGGACTTTCATTCTTCTACTTGTAATATATATTTTGTTTACGGTTTGAAATGGATACCTTTCAGGTTTTGTAATCATATTGGATTATCATAATTCTCATGGCACTTTATAGATGTAGGTATTTACAGCATTTTTGATACTGAATGAGAAGTCACATTGCAGTCCTTAGAAATTACACTGCTTTGAGAATGTTCAAACAGTAGATCAATGTTCAAACAGAAAATGTTCAAAGAGAATGTTCAAACAGTAGTATCTGCAATCTGTTCTGCTAACGTTTTAATTCTTGGTGCTTTTAATTGTTACTGAAACAACTGACTAGTTCCTTGAGTTCTCATACACCAAGATCACGTTATAGCAGGAGGCCTCCATCTCTTTCAGTCACCTGTTTCCCTCTCATCTGTTTTCCTTTCTTTTCAAAGGTGGTGGGAGAAAGCTTCCGTTTCTTTCCTTATTGGCTTTGTTTTCTGTAGCTAGCTTTGGTCTCTCAGATGATTGCTTCCTGATTCTTCTTAGATCTGCTGCTCCTGTCTTCACCTGTTGAGTGCTCTTCTTCATACATTCTTAAAAATATTCTTCAGAGGTAGGGTTACTTTTATGGTTGATACTGTTGGCTGCTTGATGATTTGGATCTAAGTCTTTGGTAATTTTTTTCTCTTCTTGGAGCTCCGCTTATTAGAAAGGAATCAGAACCTGAAAATAAGTAGCTAGAAAGATACATAAGAAGCAAAAAAGGGGAAACGTGAGATAATTTTTTATTATCTTTGTTTACCTCTTATTTGAGACTGTAAAGTTCTGTATTATATAGGCACTAGGTGGTATTTTGTTGTTGTCTGATAAAATAATAATTAAAGAGATCCTTGCCAAAAAAACTACTGGGGAGAGGGGAAAACTTAAGGATTTAAGCTTTTTGAAGTAAGAGAAGTTTCCATATTATGAACTTGGAGACCTAATATACAACAATGGTTTAACTCCTCAGTTAAAGGCAACGTTCCACCTCAAGAAAGCATTTTTTAAATGCACACAGCTGAAAGCAAGGAATACCACTGAAATGACAGGATGAAGTATTTCTCTTGTCTGAAACTAGCACTTTACAGTTAATAATTACTTATCACGTAATGTTGATAGATAATACTAGCACCAGAACGATGTCTAGATAAGTTTGCTGGATTTACTACGGCCTTCTGTGTTTTGATTTTTTTTTAATTTTTTTTTTAAAATAAGATTTCTCTCAGATTATGTTTACTATAATTCCTGGAGGCTATTGAAGTAATTTCATGTTAGATAGCATTCTGAGTTTTTCCTTGGAATGTTGTCTTTAAAAAGTGAGAAATGTGACCTGTTGTGCCTTGACAAAGTAAAATCTGTGTACACGTTTGCTTCCGAAGTAGATAATTGAACACTTTTCTTTATAAAACCTGCATGCATTTGTGAACAGTGTTATAGTATTAAGCTTAATCCATGGCAAGGAATTGGAAAGAAGTTTTAGTAGTTTTATATTAAAAAATGAGCTAGAAAAATTTGAAGAGTGGAGAAGAAAAACGTTTCAAAGTGTTTGAAAACTATTCATTCAGGTATTCAAATCGTAAAAGTAATCCTAAGAAAGAGCTGACCTATAAAATGCCTTCTGAAAAGGAAGCTCTAATATTAATTCCATTTTAAACAGAGACCAGGATTTATTAAGTACAGGCGTTTTAGTTGTATTTTAAAAATAAAGAAATGTCTTAGATTTTTAAATTGCATTGGTCTAGACTTCGACAAAATTAGATGATTTGTGTAGACCAAAGGCTTAGCAAAAAAATATTGCCAAGTGCCAAACGTTAGATTTGGATTAGTTTAGTCAATGTTTTCTCCTGCTGTTAATTCAGTACGACCTACGTTGTTTTGGGGTTTGGGCTGACAAAGGCTAAGCTTATTCTGTAAAGCAGCGGAATTGGGAATTTAAGTGGGATGTACTTCGAAGTTTCCTGGCTTTTTTTTCTTTTCGTTTTATGAGTTAGTCATGAGTGTTGCTCGTGCTATACTTGCCAATTTCACTTTGCATTTAAATGGATAATTTCCATTTAGTGTTAATAACATAATAGAAATCAAGCCCATCAGGCAGAACTTGTTTATCTTTATACCAATTGTGCTTAATATTTTGTTCCATATATTCTTGAAATTACAAAAGTAATGTGATTAAGTATTAGGGCTTCCCAGTGTTCACAAGACTAAACTGATTACAGAACCAGAGTTAGTATAGAAAATATTCTAAGGTTTCATATTGCTGTTTTGGAATTGTGTGGAAAATTTTATTCTCTTTGTTGGTAACTCCTTATACATGTCTGCTGTGTATGTGTTCCCATGTGGTAAAAACAACTCTCTCCTAAATATGTGTAACATTTTACTGATTTTTTTTTTTTTAATGGCGTTGGAGATGGCCTTCTAAAATGCTATTTTTTTTCCTCTTGTGATCAGGAACTTTATAAATAGAAATCTAAGAAAAATACAGGGTAAAATAATCTAGTGAGACATACTTCTTGTTTAATTATATCTGCATATAACTTGTATCAGTGTAACGGCAGATGCAAGAGATCGGTCCAGGTTTATGCTGAGAGTTGACTCAGGCTCATTTACTTTTGTTGTTTCATTTATTTTGTCATAGCATATTGATGTCAGTAGTAGAGCAGAATGTGAAACATCGCCCTTGAGAAAATCATAGAAGAAAATTAATGACTCTGGTTGGTTGGTTGGTTGTTTTGTTTTGTTTTTTCCCCTCTGGAGCACTGATCTGATTGTGTGCAGACCTTCAGTGAAATAAAAAACGCCTAAGCTTGGGCAGTTGGCAGTGTGAGGTTCCAGTCCCGTCATCGGATCTCTGTGAACCGCCTGCGTCTCCCATGTCTTGTTTCATTTACTTCAGTGGGACTTCACTCAGGTGTGAAGGTCTGTCCCCAGCGGCTCAAATTGCAGGGCTGGGCCCTAAATTAAGATGTGACAGGAGTAGAAGCAGTAATGTACCAAGCAGAACCAAGGAAGAGAAAGCAAGTGTTGTGACAATAAAATTATGTGGGTTTGAGATTAATTTTACCCTTTGAGGCATTTACAACCACAGACTGTTTTATTATATACCGAGAAAGCGAGTGGTATTTCTCAGAAAACTTTCATCTTTTTGATATCGCTTGAGTTTCTAATAACAAAATACAAAGCAACAATGAAAGACTTTAATATGACTTCCTTCTTTCTGAGAAGGGATTGGTTTGAGTTACCAGCAATATTAGAAGTGAGCTTCAGCTAAAACTCAACAAAAGCATACAGGAAACCACAGGCTATTTTAATGTGATTATGTAAGTCAGGTGCAGGTAAGGGCAGGATTTTTGTTTTGTTTTTGGTTTTACTTTGGTGTGTTTTGTTTTGTTTTTTTAAATAACAGATTTTAACCAAGGAAGGTGTTTACCTTCAGCTCTCTTGAAAATAAATAGTGCCGAGTTTTTAAAAGCTGGCAAGATGGTGATTGATGTTTATATTCATAGAAAGATGAACATGGATCCTCTGTTGTTGTCTTAATTTAAAAAAAAAAGTGTACCCTTTTAACAAATGAAGTATGGGAATATCTTATATCTAATTGTTGAGCCTAATTTCAGAATTCCTCGCCGATAGTATCACTTGCAAAAATCTTTGGGAGAAGGCAATTTGCCATTAATCTATTATTATTTTTTAAATATTACTATTTTTAATATTGAATCGAGTTCTGGAGAGTCTCTGAATGGTTGAGCATATAGCTGTATTTTGTAGCAGGAGTACAAGT
>VYZW01010857.1:1837-13427 GCA_013401315.1 Balaeniceps rex | reverse complement strand
TAATTTTTTCCAAGTTGACTTAATGGTAGCACTCATGTAGAAAGGTCCTGCTACATCAAGAAGAGCAGTGGGTAAAAAGAAAAACTGTACTAGATGGTTGTGCTATTTTAGAACTGAACTGAAAAGAAAACACTGGGAAAACTTTAGGCACTTTTAGGGTTTTTTCAGTTGGAAGTTAATTATGTGGATTCAGACAAATATTTTAACAGCCTGTGATCATTTCTACTTCTATATCAATCCAGTATGAATAATCACAAATGCTAAAGAAAAGTCTATCTAGTTTACAAGTTTAAAAGAATAACGACATTCATGACAGTTAAAAATATTCAGGTTTTTGGAGTGAGGAAGTAGCTTGTACAAATCTCTGCTGTCTGATTGTCTTTTCAGAGGTGAATGATCGTTTTCTTTTGTACTCACCTGATATCATTTAGAATGCACTTACATGTTTTCAGTGATTTGAAAACCTCATCCTCTGCAGAACAGGCTTCACTCTATAACTTCTCTTGTTTTGTCATCTCAGAATGAAAATGCAATGTTTTCAGGGAGATATTTTGCTTTTGTATTCATTTTAGATTGAGTTGTTTTCCGTGTGTTAAACTCTTCAGTAAAGAGAAGATGCCTTTCCTTTCAGTACTAGTTATCACTTCTACATCTGGTCTGTTTAAGATAATACATATGTGTTTTATGACTGCTGTAGACATACGATTTTAGTTATCCTTGCCCTTTCTAAAGAAATCAATTTTTTTTTTATAGGTCCTTGTTGCAACTACAATAATTATCCAGAATATTGGAGGTAAGAAACTTCATATGCTCAATATTAACTGAGTGGAGTATAACCTCTGCAGTCTACAAAGCTCCACAAACAACAAAGGCAGTACTTAAATGAAAGTGTTCTTAAGAGACTGATTAAAAGGACAGAAAACTTAAAGAAAAGGCTTATGTGATCACGCTAAGTGGAAGTGCTGTAGTCGTGGCGTAGATGAGGGGACTTACGGGGGCTGGATCGTATGCCTGATACTGCATCACAGGATGTGGACCATGGCCATGATAGCTGGCATTGCTAGTTGGAAGGGGCTGAGGAAGCATCATCTCCTCTCCGCTGTGCCATACATTTGCATCTGGTAGCTACGTTTTATCATGTCATGTGTTTTGGTTTTTGCTGTTGGAATTTACTTAGGCATTTTAGTGATTTGTGTAACAACTGAATGTTTCTTAGCCATGAAGTAGTTAGTTTTTTGTTAGTTCAATACCTTGTTTTTTGGGGGGGTTGTTTAGTTTGCTGACTTTTATCATGTGGGCTGATAATCTATGTTGTCATATGCTGGGCTTTCCAGTTACATTATTCTTGTTTTGTCTTCCTTGGTGCATGACATAATAAAATAACACTACCTGTCTTTGTACACATTTGAACTCTTACACAGGTATGTTCACATACTTGACAGTTACTAAGTAGTAGTGCCCTTAGAAAAGTAGACTGTGTTTAACAGAACAATTTAAAATTTTTTTGGCTGCAAATGTTTTGGATACTTTGAGGATGAGGGAAGTATGTGAAAGCTCCTTCCTTTCAGTCCCCTACCCCCAAGAAGATACACACGTTCACATACATTGACAGAAGGAAACAGCATTCCAGTGCTGCTGTTCTTTCCTTTAGGATTACCTGTCGAGTCCAGACAATTCAGCGATTGCTGGTTTTTGTCACTATGTAGAGACCTAGAACTAGACCAAATAACTGCTTTTATGATAAAGTTGGAATCTTTTCTTATACTAAAAGCTCCAATAATTAAAAACTGTAAAAACGCAAGCATTAATTTCAGGCAGGAGTGAACATACTAATTCCGAGATTAAGGATTATTTATTCATACAGGTTTTAGAGAATGTTCCGTAGCAATGAACAAATTTTTTAATTTCCTTTCCTGTTTGAGTGGACCTCTAAATAAACAGTACTAGAGAAGGAGGGATACACAGTACAGGTTCTGGAGAGACTGGGATCGTGTACAAGACTCTGTGGTCGAAGGAAATATGACTCTCATTTTTTCCTCATAGCAGTTCATAACCTTCTCTGTGTCATTTTTAATAAAATTCATCTCGGTAACTCTAGAGCCCTAAACTGTTGCATGCTGGATATCATCAAACTACTTATTCCGTCTTCTGCAGTGGCCTTCTCTGCCAACAAGTTGGGCCTGGTTTGCCAACTAGTGGTTTTCCATTTAACTAGTTAAAAAGTAGGTTTTTGCAAGTTGAAACTCTTCTTTCAAATATTTTTAGTGACCTCATTTTGATGGAAGTTTTCAAAACTCTGTTTTGGTTCTTCTGGTTCCAAGGGCAATATCTTTCATGAAAGAGAATGGTAGTAGTTCATGCATCCGGTATGTTCGTTTGCAAAGATCACTTAGTTTCAAATGCACTGAAAAGAGAAAGCTGACTTTCCTTCTCGGAATCAGTTAGTGTTAGTAGTGCCCAAGCATGCCCCAGTCTGTGAGGAAGGGTGATCTGTGGAAACATGGGTTGCAAGCTGGGCCTCTTTGGCACCTTGTCCCATGCAGAAGATGTGTTGTGCTGTCATTGCAAGGAGCTATCACAGCTTCTGTTTAGTATTTAGATTTCTGTTTGGGAACAGAGCTCCCAGCTGCTTTATTTCTCTCCTTAACAACTGCCTTTGACAGAGTCCTGTGATGCTGCAGTCCAAGTCAGCAGAGCAGCACTGTGTCAGGAATCATCTTTGAAGATGAGAAGATGACTATACTGCAGGCTAACAGGCCCTTAAAAATCGGAGGGATGAAGGCTCTCTTCACCTCTCACTGAGCCTTGACTCTTGAAAAAATGCATAGAAAGAAAGGAGATTTTCTTGTCTTTCTGGCCCATCTAGAGATTTTAAATGAGAGTGGTGACACTGTGTGGTGTAGTTTGTCCCGAATGGGAGGCATACTGGAATTAAGTGTAAAGCTTACCGTTTCCCCTTAGTGCACTTTGGTAGGTGTTCCCCTCTTTTTGTTTTTTTTTGTCTGTTTGAAGGAACCAGCAGCACCGTGCCTGTTGGGCAGACATCCAGACTCTGTCAACATCTTTAATTTCAGAGTAAGGCTAAAAATAAAATTATTTTCTATTACTTCCTCCATCACCAGACATGGGTACATTGCATCATATGGTATCTTATTTCAAAAGTGATTGGAGAGCATGAGATGATGAATGATGGTTTATGATTAAAATAAGCAACTTTACTAGGGTTATTGTCACTATCAGCATCTAGTCTGGGCTTTTTTAAAGTTTGGTCTGATCACTTCTAAAAATAATTCAAGTGCGGAAGTGATTTACATTCATTTGTGGAAGAGGAAGCTTTTTAGTAATCGTTTTAATGTAGTTATGGTTTCTGATTTGTCATCTTTGCTTTTTTAAAAAGAAAGCTTAAGGTGCAAATTTGAATTTTACATCCTAATTGCATACGCTTATAGATTTGTGTAGATAGGGGAGTTGATTTTTTTCTATTAGCAGGATACGCAAAGAAAAAAGAAAAGATTTTTGTACAGCTACAGAAAAGCACTGGTTGGTCAACTTTGGAATTTAGAAGGTTAAAAAAAAATTGATTTCAAGTACATTGCTTAGAATTTTAACATGTATCTCTAACATGAGTGCTCAACTTCCCTGCAGATTCTTAATCATCTCTTGGAACACTTCATGTCATGTTAATCCAAGTAACACAAATCAAATACCAAAATCCATTTAAGTACCAAGGATTAACTAAGGATGCATCAGGATAATGCATTAACTTTGCAATATCCAAATGTAATTAACGTAATCTTAAATATGGTGACTTAAGACTTTATAGAACATACACAAATTCTTAGCTTAGAGTGATTAAACTTTGAGAATATTTGCTTAGCTTTCCTTATATCAATATGTACTTGTTCTTGCAATATAGGTATTTGTTAATAAAGTGAAACCAGAAGGTTGAATGGGATGGCCAGAGCTACTCATTTTGATATATTCTATTTGTCAATATTTTGGCCCAATCCAGCAGCCCTTTAATCTAAATAACTAGTGATTAGATACGTGGGAGCTGATTCGTTCTTGAAAGAGGTAGGTAGTGTGTCTATGGGGTTGCAAAGTGGACACTAGAAAGGAAACTAGCAAATTGCATGCTACCAGGCTGTTATTTTGTTCATCCATTCCTCCCAACCCTTCCCTTTCACCCCACGTCTTTAAGTGGAGTGATCTTCCAAATGTCTATTTCTTGCCTGCGATGCAGAAGAATATCTTGAAGGATTTCAGACCTTGTCACGTGCCCTCTCAGATAAGAGAGGGCCCTTGGGGAAGTTGTACGCCCGGCGGTGTAGAAGAAGCGAGGGAGGCTGCGATGGAAAACACTAAGTTACACGGCTCTGCTGGCTCTTTATGTAATCCTTCCCAGGAGCGACTGGAGTTGGACAGAGTCCCCGCTATTGTTTGAATAGCGTTGTGCTTCTAGGAAGTGATGGATGAGGCACAGTGGGCCAAAGCCGTGGCTCGGCGTCATGCAGCCCTTCCCCCTCTCCTGCCCGGGAACTTCTGTGAGCTTCCTAGATGCTTTCCGAAGGGGGGAAGGAAGATGGGAATTACTCCTCCTGGAATTGTCCTCTCTGTGGATGTGACTGAAAAGGAGGACAGTCCACAGCCGTGTGTCTTGAGAGAAAATCAGTAGGAATCTTAAAGCATACGTAGTGAAGTTAGAGAAGGAATTATTTTAGCGAGGCTGGTGGAAAAATGGAGACTAACACAATAAAGTATTGCACAAGAGCAGCTCTCAGTCTGTTGCCAACACTAACAAATCTTCAGCATTGAGGTCTAGCAGGAAGTATGCGGAGAGTTTTACAGCATACTTCTCTGGGCTGCGGGCTGGTATCAGCTGAAGGTCACTGCTGTAGGGAGATATGACCGGTCCCAGAGGGCCTGGTAGCTGTGATACACAGAAACAAATTGAAACTGCTGAGAACATGAGTTTAATTATTTAAAATTTATTAGCAGTGGGATTAAGTGCAACAGGACAACCTGCAGTACAGCCATGTAGTATAGGTGGTCTGTATGAAGATTTTTTGCAGCCGACTTTTCTTATTTTTTCAATTTCTTTCGATAGGCTAAGATACACAGGGGAATCCTTGTGCTGAGGATCAGTATGAGTAACTAGCCTGTCTTGGCTTGTACCCAAACAATCATTGCAGTCAGTCTTTGGAACTAAGCTTTCCAGACAGCTATCTTAATTTTACAAAGAATTATTTGCTTTCTAGTATAAATACAGTTTAATTAAGTGTAATTTCTGTAACTGGTGCTTACGGATTTTGTTTCAATATTCTGCAATTAACATGTCCTCAAAGGTACACGTTTTTCTTCTTTGTAAGAAAAAGTAATGAGGAAAAAAGATTGTTCCGTATCCCTGGAGCGCTGTTTTATCCTCGGGTCTGCCTGAATGCTATAGGCAATAAATAGAAGTTACAGGATTAGTTCAGATGGGAGATTCAGTTCTCTCTTCAGTTCAGTCAACGTGACGGACAATACACAGAAACCCTGCTATGAATGTAATACATGCTAAATATGTATTTACATTTGGATAGTTCATATTTTTCAAGCTTCCCGAAGTAAATCAAGAGGCGTAACTGGAAAAAACATGTATTTAAATAACGGTGAGAGTGCGCAGATGAGGCCGGCCTGCAGCTGCCCATGGTAGGTGGTGGCCAGCGGCGGCGAGCGGGGCAGCGGCGTTCTCACACCACCATCTGCTGGCCTCGCACGCCCTGGGCCGCTGTCCTGGGAGAGCTGCCGGGCAGCTGGGCGCCTCGGGAACCTCCAGCCTTCTCCTGCTTTATCCCCCCCCTTTTTTTTTGTGAGGTAAACGATGAAATATTTAACTTATGAATTTGCTTGGGGAGGGGAGGTATATGTGTGTTGTCTGTGTGTCGGTACTTATAAATGCTGCGCACGGATTAAAAAAACTGAAAACAAAACTACCTTGTCTTATCAAGTCAATGGGGCATTTTTGTTTTGCAGATTCCCCCCCCCGCCCCCGAGTTTGCCCATTCTGAAATTTAGTTTTAAAAGTATTTACAAAATTTTTCTCAAATTTAAATGGAGCAAATATTTTTTGAGAATGGGGGGGGGAGGGAGGGAGGGAATATCCTTCTTTTTGTAATCAGAGTACAATACTCTACAGACTTTGGAAAATAAGTGAATGGTGCAAATCACGGAAGAATAAAATACAGCTTGTTACGTGCCGAGACCTGCTTTGTTAATACCTTAAGAAGTTACTGAGCTTCCTTTAAGTACGGAAAACCTAATTCTGTTTTCAAACAAACTTGAATGTTTGTTTTCACAGTGCTGTTTGCTTTTGACCTGAAAGCCTAATTATCCTTACTGATTCAAAGTGAGGATTTCCAGTGCAGAGCTGCCTTAATTAAGGGCAGGTTTGTCAGCTCCTGTACTAATTTAACAATTGACAACCTATGCTCTTGTGTTTTCATATTGCAGTGAATGGTTGTTGGAATGTTTGCTACTGTAAAGAATATTAAACCTGCTTTAAATAAAAAAAAAACAACAAAAATCCCAACCTGCAGCTATACTTCAGAATGGAATATATGATGAGCTATGTAGAAAACATTTCAGTTTTATTAGCATAACTGTATAAATACAATTAAACTGATGCAGTTTTACCAAAATAAATCTGCTGCCCATGTGTTCCCTGTGGAATAAGAAGGACTTTTTTTTTTTTTTTTTTTTTTAAAAAAAAGCTTGCAGTAGATAAGTTCCAGAGTAATTCAGATAAAAGCTGAACTTAGAAGGAAAGGGAAGCAGGGGTATGGAAATTCATCAGGATGAGTGTCCATAGCATGAAGACTAGCAAAGAAGTTGGCAACGTATTTCTGTTCTCAGGATTTCTCCATATGAACAAGCATTACATATCCTTTCACACACTCCAGTCTGCATCTGTATTTAAAACCAAACAAATGATCCCAGCAATTTTTTTCAGTTTTTAAGCTTCCACTAAGAGGAAATATTAAAAATAATACATCAAGTAATTGGGAGACTTCTTAAAATCAAATGTATGGGGGATTCACTGCAAAAGGAAAACAAAAGAGCGTGCTCTTAAGGCCATATGATGTGAGGGCTAAAATAGTTGATGGTTTTCACTGGCATCCATGCATCATTCCTGATGTTTCCACAATTCAAATTACTTACGAGGAGCTCAGTGCAATACTGAAGTGGTTCCTGTCTTGCTATTCCATTCTAACTCTTTGACAGGAAAAAAGGGAGCTTGCCCAAAATCCTCTCTAGTTTCACTTTCTTTCTCGAAATCCTTCCCTGCTTTCCTTTTTAACGTTGTCACATTGTTTGGATTAGCACAGATTCAATTTTAAACAACCTCCATACCAGCAAAGGGAGATGCAAGCCCAAAGGAGTTTATCATCTGCAGTTGCTATGAAAGATCCAGCTCAGTTGGGCTGGAGTGTGCAGCGACCAGTAGTGTTTATTCTGCTGTTTCTGTGTTTCAGCCTCTAATCTTTTTAGTATTTTGGGAAAAATAGGGATCTTACTGACTGAACTCTTTAGAGGATGAGCGTTACAAGCATTTTCATTTATCTTCATTATCTACAGGCATTTGTGAGGAATCTCTGTCTCATCTGGTATTCCCGCAGATGAGAATCAAGATTGCTCTGTCTACTTGTCCTGACTCCCAAATCAGCACGCCTCTTTTTTTAAGTAGGAGCTGAAGAGCCAGTGTGGCTGTATTGATACTGTCTATTTTTCCCCAGCCCCCTGTCTTCTCCCGTGTGAAGTTTGGAGGGCAGCTTGGTTCCATTTTTGCACAGTGCTTAATAATGTAAGACATCTTTATAGTGCTCTAATATGAACAGCTACAGTAGTAGAGTAGGAAAAACTAACCAGAAGAGTTAGATTCAGTCCCTTCAATAAAGTGATTTGAAGGGATTTATCACCAGCCATTTTCTAAGGAAGGAATAAGTTATATGTTTACACATAAGTATAATGTACGTATTCTCTCGCGTCATTGCTGTGGACTTCAGCAACTGATATTTTTGGAGTAGGATAATAAGGAAAAGTTACACTTCCTTTTCTGGTAACTGAAAAAGCCGCTCACATATTTGATTTTAAGATTGGGCCACCTCAGAAGAGGTATTTTGGGGACTGTATTAAAAACAAAGCCTTGACTTCACTTTTCTCCAGCAACTAATTTTTTTCAGGTAGGGGAACATGTACTCAGTGTTAAACAATATTGTAGCACAATAAGGACATTCTGAATAATGTGTGCATGGTATGTGTACTTATATAGAGTGATATCTCATGGTGGCACTACAGGTTATAATAATGAAGGTGTAAAGCAAGTACCTTATTTATATTTTACAAACATCTTTTTTTCTGTCAAAGAGCTAATACCAAGTTTTCAGAACATGGCAAAGTGGTAAGTATTTTAAGAGTGTAATTTCTTGCTGCTTTCAAGACAGTGGTAAGCCTATTGAATAATAAAGTAGTAATATAATTTTGATTTCTGCTGAGTACTGTTTTATGGCATTTCTGTCTCAAGGCCTGTTGAGAAGTTCAAACCTGCTTAGTAGCTCGTGGTGCATACTGAAAATTATTTAAATATAACATAATATATGCAAATGTAGGACCTGAAAATTAGGAAGCGATTGTATGAAGATTGCTCACATAGTTATAATTCAGCACTTGTTGCATCTGCATATTGCTAAAGCCTCAAAACTGCGTCCTTGTACACCATTCGTTCTGCAGGAAACCCGTCTCATTCAGTGCTAAGGATAGATGCCTCATGTTGCAAAGAGAAGGTGACACGAAGAAAACATTCTTTTTTAATTTAGGGTGTGAGACTGGGTTGCAAGAGCAGTAAGTTCTGCTCTCTCGTACTATGTACATGCAAGGGGGCTGAAGTCTGAAGGGAATGTTACTTCTGACATTTGCTAATTTTTTTTGAATGCTTGACTTCTAAAGATGAACGTATGTTTATTGTAATTTTTGTATGTGATAAAAGGTGCCTTAGAAGTTAGCCATTAAAACATTAAAATTATTTTCAAAATGACAGAGGAAGTCAATATTTCAAAGTGGAATAAATCAAAGCACAAGGTACGCTTTTTGTTGTGTTCACTTGTGTCACAGTTTAGCCTTGTGACTGTGTAATCTCTTCCTTCCGTTACACATTAAGACTGCCAAGGACAGCTGACGTTTAATTTTTACAATATAACTTGACATGCCTTCCGTTGTGGTGGGTGTCAGGGGACTTAAGTAAAATTTCTTATTTGGAGCAAAGGATACATGACTTTTTGCCTGTCATACCGTATGCACTTTATTCCTACTTGCGATAATTTTTTCGAGTTGCTGTGGCCTTTTTCAAGACACTTAGCTTTTTGGTTTCAGCTTTAAAAAACAAACAAACAATGTTCTTTGCTCACTTTGTAGTGTGTTTCAGAGAGTTATGCAGTGGTTAGTGTCTCTTCTTTCACGCTGAGTAAAGCTACAAGGAGCTGTTGCTCATGAGGAGAATTACATCTGTGTTTGTAAGTGAATAAAAAGCAGGATTTGACTTTTTAAACTGTATTTAGTGTGGGCGTCCTCAGGTATATGTACGAGATTGATCATCTTATCTAATCATCAGGATATAAATAAAATTATTTATTTTCTTCATCTTCTAGAACAAACAAGAGAATATAAACTGGGGGAAAAAAATCCTACTATGTGAGATTGTTTCCCATATGCCCAGAGAAAGGAAGAAAGATGCATACAAATGTTTAGCATGTGCAAGTTTCTTGGTGCACGATTGGTTCCCTACTTAGGAGTGGAATTCAGTGAAATAAGACTCCTCTTTTAAAAACAAAGAGTAAGCGCACAACAAAGGATAAGTGATCAAATGATTAGCCAGAGGCTAATAGGAATGCAAGGGAAGAGTGACAGATTGCATATTAGGAGGAAATCTGATCTGGAAATTAATTTGAAGCTTTCTGCAGCTGAGGCTGCCAAAGAACGAATTTTTAAATCTTTCTGAAGGACATAAATATATGAAAATTCTGACTTGCTTGTGTATAAAGCATTGTATAATACAAGAAAGAAGGCTGATGGATAAATAGTTGAATTATAATTTAGAGGAATTCTCCCCCTGCAGTTTTTTAAAAATCTGTCTTTGCTTAGGGTGAAATATGTATCTGCCTGTAGTTTAGTGTGAGAAATTGTGTTAATTTACTTACGAATTCTGGTGATTTAGAAATATGCATGCTGTAAGGTTCTCTGTGGTTGAATCTACATTTTGTTGTATGTAAATACAAGAGTAAAATCAGGACAGCAGATAAATACCTCACCAGACACAATCAACAGCTACATGTCAACAGGAAAATATGCTTGAATATCGGAAAAAACAGAACTTTTAATTATGAAGACGTGAATATTTCCTTATTTAGTGACTTACCAAATGGTTTTAATTTAACCTTGCGGTAGGTAGGTGTCACTTTGTATTAATAGAATTCACTTTCTTTATAGAGACCATATTACTTTTCTTCAAAATTTAACATTGACTGCTGTAGTGCAGCAGTGTTTGAGTCCACACTTTTTTTAAGATTCAAACCACTCCTTTAAAAACACCCCCACAAACTTACCAGAAAATCAGCTTATGGAAGTTTGCTGGTTTACCTTTTTAAAATTTCTGTTTTAATTTTAAAGCATTAATAAATACACCATGGTAAAATTCTAAAGAATTAATAAATACAGAACAGTGAAATTTGAATACAACAGATGAATTTTTGTCAAGCTTTAAATGTAACTAAACTTTTGTAGGCATGTTACTAAAATTACTTGCTGCTGAAGGATGGAAATTAGTTTCACGTAGGCTTTGATATTCATTGAAGCTGTTTGTAAAGCTTGATTTTTCTGAGGAATTCTTTGCTGTTTTTTGATTCATATAAATACTTGCTGCTTATGTAAAACAAAAAAGTGACTTGAACAGTGTGTGTGAAGGTATCAGGTTAGTGTAAGTTGTAATTTAAAAAACTTCTCATTTATGCCTTTGATCATTTTGTATAGTAAAGGAGAAAAGTGATACAGTGAAGTAGCTTTTGGATTTATGTGTATGCATCATTGCTTTCATCTGAATAGAATTATAAACGCTTAATTTCAAGTCAACACTCCTATAAGAGTAGCTAACAATTTCTCTTCTGATTCACCATTCCTGTGTAGTTTGCACTTTATGTTGTTGTTGGGATCTTCTTGGTGGTGCATGAGAAATGGAGATCTGTCACTGATAATCCTTTTACTTCTGAGGGCCAAACCATCCAGTACATAAAGAACCTTTCAAGTCCTATTCTTGTCTTCAAATTTCTGTCATAGATTTGTTTCGTGCAACAGCAACTGAGCAACAATAAAAACTGAGTCTTTAAAAAAAACCCTACTGTATTGATAGAAACAAATCTTATTATTTACTCTCGTCATTAACAATGTCTTACAAAGAGTAAAAAGGAAGGACAAGTGCTGCAGCCTTGCAGTCTGTCTCAAGCCTGTAGGTCTGTATTCCCAGGTAAAAGGTCAGGCCTATATTTTATATTGTTTTGCCTTT
>VYZW01010856.1:2976-24953 GCA_013401315.1 Balaeniceps rex | reverse complement strand
TATGCCCCAGGCGTCCTCCAACCATCACATCACCCACTATGCCTTCTCTGTTCACAAACAACAGGTCCAGTGGGGGCACCTTCCCTAGTTGGTTCACGCGCCAGTTGTGTCAGGAACTTGTCTTCCACACACTCCAGGAACCTCCTGGACTGTTTCCTTTCTGCTGTATTGTACTTCCAGCAGACATTTGGTAAGTTGAAGTCCCCCACAAGAACAAGGAATTGTGAGACTTCACCCAGTTGCTTGCAGAATATTTCATCTGTAGCATGAGTCTGGTCTGGAGGAGGTTGATGTCACCAGCCCTCTATGCTGAGGCAATCCCTGGGCATATGGGCTCACTGGAGAATCTCAGGAAAGTTGTTTTTAACCTTATGGGGCAGTAATAAACCAGGCAGCAGGAATAGGCATAAAGCAACAAGAGCTTGCAAGCTCCCCTCCAGACTTTGCTTGCTTTTCCATCTGTAATGCCAACCTTTGTTCTGACCTAGATCTCTCTGAATAAGCAACTGTGCATGCCCTGTCGATGTTCCTCTACTTATCCTTACACTACACTAGAGATATGCCCCATTCCTAGTGCCCTGTGGTCCCTCTCTACAGCTAACAGATAATAATAAGATACACCACTCTTTTTCTATTCAATGTTCCTAATCCCCAAATAAGGCTGAACATACCTGTGGTTGACAATTTTACATCAATGGGCAAGCACCATTTTCACCCAGGAGAGCCCATTCCACCTGCACCTTTTCAGTGGCGTGATTCAAACCAGCTAGATGTGGACAGGACTGGCATTGCTCATACAATGCCAAGGTTGTACATACCGTGTCTGCATATGATTCATTAGAAGAGAAAGCTAGATGCTGTTGAAACTGTAGCTGGAGCATAGATGCCTAAAATCTAGTACTGACTTCCTTACGAAGACACTGGAATTCTACAGCAACAAAAGTCAATGATGTTGGGCACAGAATTAACCCTAAGTCTACCACTTTTTGCTTTACCTGTGGTCTCAGTTTGGGTTGAACTATACTCTTTCCTATACGACTTATTAATCTTGTAGTATCTTTATGTTTTCTAAACATGCAGGAGATCAGTTTGTGAGTAATATGTGGCTCTAAAACCTCAGCATTGCAGAACCATCAGTTTCTCTTCTCCTTCAGAACTGGAATAACAGGTACAGGACTCTGTGACAGCTGGTATTCCTTGAAACTTTGGAGGTTCCTTGAAAGATTAGACAGTCTATCTTCTTTGGGGTCCCTCTAGGATATCACATTTTTATCTGCTCCTGGAGCTTGCCACCTATTTATTTCCATCATGTTTTCCTCCTTTTGCCTTAAAGAGTTTCTGAAAGTGTGCTGTTCTCAACAGGTTTTTGTAATATCATTCCCTGTAATGACATTCCATGTTCTCATCCTTCGATGCATTGCATGTACCTTCTCCAGAGTGAGCTGGCACTAGATAGACCCTGCTTTAGCAGGGAAGCAAGCTAACTTTTATCCTTTTTTTATATAGTTGCTGACATTTCATATGTGCTTCTCTGTGGGCTTAATTGTTCCTTCCATTTGGCGCTGAAAAAAAGTAGTTGGCCCACCCATTGGATTTAATGATGTCTGTGATTGCTTGTAAGACTCTCTTGGTGGCAGTCATTAGCACTGTCAGTATGACAGGCTGTCATCCCCCATGTAGGTGTCAGTGTGTCTTACAGTAATCCAGAGTGTCTGCGTTCTGAACCCACCATACTGTCTTGCTCAGTGGGACCAGATTTCACAGCAAGTGCTTTGAAATTATCTAGCAATCTTAATTTATTCAAATTCCCATCTTCACTTTCATCCCCTCTTTAAATTTTATTTCCTAGTTGGAAATACTACTGGTAAGTAAATATTAGCAAATTTTATTTTAGCTGAAATGTTCTGATATGATGCTTGATTTCACATCTTTGCTGTGCTCAGCTGAGTCAATAATGTGGGCTACAGAATTTTTAATGATACTCACAAACCAGCTCAGAATTTTATTTGTAATGGCACTACCAAAAATGAAAAAGCTTGTAACTCGCTAGGTTTTAGCTTTCACTTCATGAGGTCTCAGCTGTTGTGCTGTTTTGCATACAGACAGAAGACAAGTCCAGTTCCCTCTGCACCTTGGCTGCAAGTTGGTCACTGGCTCTGGCTTTACCTCTGCTCTCTGACTGTGTGAAATGGTCAAAAGAACATACTCGGTGTCCCACTTTACCTCTTCGGGGAAAAGCTGAAGATAGTAGGAGGATGTCCTAGCAGAGCAAAAAGACACAGCACAAGCATCATCGTGCTTCCATGTTACAGAAAAATGAAAATGAAATTAAATTAAATGAAACAGTACTTTAGGACTCACAAGGTTTTTAGCTAAGGACTTCTGATACCTAGTAAATAACCTGTGAGATCAGGGAAGGCACCTACTCTTCACTTGGATCATGTTTTTAGTTATATGCTTAAGCACTAAGGTTGCATTCTTAATTATTATAAGTGAAAAATAGAACTCATTTTTAAAGCAGAGGGAGGCCCTGACTGCGTTAAATAATGGGACATATAGCCCACCTTCTTTGCATTGTCATTTATTTCTCAGCTGACACCTTGATGTGATGAGCACATAATACAAGAAAGTCCTACTCTGGAACTTATAATTGGACTAAATATGTGAAATTACATATATATTTGTCTGTATCTTGTATGAAATAAACCAATACTCTTTTGTTGGTGAAGAGTGTATCTGGGAAAAAATGTGTCTTGTCTAGAGAAAGAAAATGAGAACTTCAGAGACAAAACCTCATTTATGTACAGATTACAGGAAAATTTATCACCGTGTTAAAAGTGGCTGCGGTGTGTTGCACACAGCACTGTATATTAACCAACTATGGACCTAAAAGGCATAATTGGTAGAAGATGTAAGAACTTTTTTAGGAACTTGTTTGTGTTCACTATAAACTGTTTTGGAGAAGACCCTAGAAATAAAATGGATGTCATAGCTATCTTTTTTTAAAATCTTTTAAGTAGATCAAACACATGCCTAGTGTCACAAAATTTTATTACCTGAAATCCTCCTATTGTAAGAATTACTTTAAATAGAATTATGCGGTCATTTAGAAACATTTTATTTAAGCTAGCTTTACTTTTGTGTCTTTCTCATGACTTTCATACTTGCTGGCATTACTACAATCTAGTGAAAATCTGAACTTTTTCCCTCTGACTGTTTGAAGTTCTGACAATGGGCCTAATCCTACATAGAATCTAATTGCTATCACATTCCTTGCTTACAGGGGAAATTTTGCTCCTGGCTACTCAATATCATTGCTTTTTTTGCAGTTTTTAAATCACTGTGTCTTTTGTGTTGTGTTAGATGTGTGTGGTTCTGATTGGGTGGTATATTTACCAGTAATAGCACTTTTATTGTTCTATGAAGCCTTTACAATTGTACTTCTTTCAAAAAGAAACACTCCTTCTATTTTTCTGAAATCCTCATATCGTCTGACAATTTCCATGCAGTTGATTCTGAAAGGCAGGAACAATAGCAGTGCATGCTTAATAATTTTTAGCTGAAATGAAATCATCGTGGCTGAGAAAAGTAATGAAATTCATTCCTTTCATGGTCATCTGTGAATACTCTCATTTTCCCTGCGAGGATATAATGCTTCCTTTGAATATTAATACCCAGCTGATTTCTGTCATGCAGTTTTGGATTCAGATCCCTGAAGTAACTTGTTAAGCCAGCTAAGAAAACGCTATAAAGGCAATAGTACCATAAGCAAACTTGAGGAAGCAAAAATTTTTTCCCACCTGTTTTTTTTCCTGCATTGTTCAAATGTTTGGAGAAAATAATTGATTTCTGTTCTTGGGCATCAGGAAACTTTTCGGTCCCTGACCTTTCTGCATCTCTCTCTCTTCTCACAGGTGCAGTACTGACAATTCTCGCAGGATTCTGTGAAAGAAACAGTGCTGTGTCAGTGAATTAACATGACTGTTTACAAGCTTCATAACTATTATGCATGTTAATCTTAATGAAGATTTAGCAAATACCACAGGGATCACTTGATGGATTATTGTGCTAAACAGTAAACAGCATTTGACATGCATTCAGGCAAAAAAGTAGACCTTTTTCTTTTCCCATCACAGCTGCAAATTTGCCGTGGCAACCCTAATCACCTCCACAGATTAAAGTTGCTTTACCAGAGCTGTCCCCAGAGCCCATCTACTATTCAGGCAGATTATCTGCCAAGTCAGAGATCCAGTCTTTGCACTGTGTCTTGCTGCTGTTAGTGACATAGATATGCAGTACTGCTACCATGCTTATAGTACTTGGAAGAGGAAGGCAATTCATACTGACAGTCTTTTCAGATTGTGATTTTGTAATTCTTTTGTAATTTTTTGTAATTTCTTGATCCTTGGTCCTCTGACATTTTACTACCCGCTGTACAGTTGCTACCCACTGTACTATCCACTGCTACCACCCACTGTACATTAAGGAGTACATGGGAGTATCTGCTGACCTGATACAATTTTTTTTTCTCTGCTGTAACAGCTCCAGGGGGGGCTTATCTGTGCTGTACCCCTTATTATTTTTATGATCATTGCACGTTTGTGTTTATATTTCTATGGTTTTTTGTCCCTTACTTATGTTTCCTGGTAGGAGTGAATCTTTTAATTAAATAGAAAAAAATTATCGCCCTGGCTCAAATAGGAAGTTTTCAGGAGGCCACCCTTTTCTGGGAGAAGGGCTGTGCTGGAGACAGGTCATGGCAGCTCAGATGGCTCTATCATTCAGGCCTGTCATCACTGTAGCATGTGATTTTCCTTCCTCCACATGGGAAGCCTCACAGTGCTCAGCTTGGAGAATGACTCCCCTTCATCTCCCACCTCTCTTCTGTTTGCTTTGACACAGAAAGGGAAAGTAAAAGTAGAAATCATTTCTATTTCCCTATCTTCTGCTTAACCTCTTGCTTCCTGTTTTTTCCCTGTACTTATTCAAATTTAGACAAAATTCCTGCTCCAGAGTTCCCTAGGCATATTCTTCTACATCTAATTCCTTACAATATGTGCTTTTCTGTATTCAAAAGACATATTTTCCTGTTGATTTTTCATAATGAGTTAATGCCCATAGAGAGAAATTATCATGGCAATGAAATTATTTCTCAGTGGGAATTTTGATACCAGCAGATCCAACATTTCATACTGGGGCATGGGTTAAGAGAAAGAGGTTAATGTTTAAAAAGAACTGAAGTGAATCTGAGTCCATGTGAAGCTACTGGAAAGCATTGAAAGTTGCCAAATCTGCATGCTTTTATACCCCGTGTTTTAGAATAATGCTTTAAAATACAAAAGCTTTCTTGCATGTGGCCATCTTTTCCTCTTTCTGTGTGTATCTCAAAGTACTTCAAACATTATTTTACAGTTTCAAGGTGGGGGTTTTTTTGCTATTTGTTTGTTTTGTTTTGTTTTAATTTACAGAGACCTTCTTGAAAGTCTGTTTCTTGAACTGCTAAGAATTCAAACTGAAAATTCTGGCCATCATATTGAGAAGAGATTCCTTCACACCTTTATCTCATGTGTTTTAACTTTCACATGGTACCCATTGCCAACAAAGTGTGAGGTATCTTTCTTCTCTACAAATAAAAAAAATACAAAACCAGTAATATAATCTATATAGAGGGATATATATGCATGCGCATATAAAAACAACTGTCTTATTTCACCAAATCAGGAACTCTTGTTTTCTCTGGATATGATCTTTAGAATTTAAGTACACGATCAAATTTATTTTACCTGCATCTTTTGCAGAATGTCCAGCAGTTTTGATTGAACTAATTTTAAAGAAAATACTGGTTAAATGCTTTACTTTGATGACCCATAAAATATAGAGTTTAGGTTATAAAACCTTCTAGGTATGACAGAATAATATTTTGAGGCTGGGGTATTATGAACTTGTCTTGATCTCCCTTTAGGTTTGTAACACTGGTAACAGCTAAGATGTTATACGTCAATATTGGTGAACTTGTTTTTGTGGATCTTATCTCACACAAGGATGATAGTGATGTAATTCTAGTATGGTTAATCCCGAGTCTCACTGCTGTAAAATCAGAATCAGGCTCACTTTTTGATGTCAGGCAATCTTTCTTAAGCATTTATCACAAAATCGCTTTTTTCCTGGTGTGGTATTTCCACCTTTTCTCTGGCACAAACTAATATGTATATTACATGGTTGTCTATTCTTAAATATTATTAATAGTTGTCTATCAACTGCTAAAAGCTGCATGCTGAGCCATAAATAAAAGCCTGGCACATTATTATTGCTGTAAAGAAATAAACAGCTGGAATCATAAACTAAATGCTTTTGGAGAAAAATAACTGCTTACTGGCTTACTGTACATTACTACAAAAAGCTCCATGTAGCTTTATTCATTTGAAGATAAACACCCCATTCTGAGAAACTCTAAGATTCTGTAGATACAAATAATGTCTCTATCTGGAAAGTTATTTCCAGCTACTACTTCATATTATTTTCTAGCTAATGGCTTTGTGGCAGCTAGGGCTAGTTTGTCCTTGGACGCTCAGTGATTTGGGGGTAAAATATCTCCTTATTACTTTGGTCAGCAGAATGAAGGCTGGCACTTCATAGAAGTGTGATATTTCCTGTGAGCAAAAGAATGGAGTAATGCAAGAGATGGAAAAGGGCTAAAGCTCATCCTCCTATCTCCCTTTCTGGCTAGCAAAAGTAACACTCTGGGCATGCAGGTGCAAGGTGAGAAAGAAAGTGTCGGCCATGCACTGCCCAGAAGTGTGAAATGATCTATTTCCTTTTTCCAGGCAAATGGAGGAAAGATATGCCCTTTTCAGAGCTACCAAACTCTTTGGTATCTCCTTGTAGGCATGTGGAGAAAGATGACACTTTTCTATTTTATTCCTTGGACTGCCTACTAGAAATGACTAATCTGCAGTTAATTTGATATTTATTTCTCAAGTAGATATTTATTCTGTTTTTGTGATTGGATTACTAGTGTCAGAATAAGAATGTGGGAGAAGGAGGCTTTTTTGCATTTCTCTTCTGTGGCAGCTCCTCAAGACTGTGATGTTCAACAGAATTGGATGTGCAGCCTAAGAAATGCTCCTCAGGGAAGGTGTGACTGCAAGACTGAAAAACAATGCAGAAGGTACACTTGCTTCCAGATATGCGTAGGAGAGTAAATCTGCACTCTGTTTTTCCTAGGAGCTCCATTTCATTGCTGGTGACATTTCCAGTACTTGGATTATTAAACATTTGCTCACTGGAGTACTAATGGGAATGGCAGCCCCGCAGTCCTCTGTTCAGTGTGGCTTGTGGCCTGAGCTCAGTAGATCACTTTGCTTTGAAACAAACAGCAGTGACCTTGAGCGGCAGCATGGTGTTTTCACCCCAGAAAATATTACCTTTCAAGGTTACTTCACACTGCCTCCTAGAAGAATTGCATGCTTAGATGAAACCTTACAAGGTTAAAAAAAAAATTTTGGAGTTGCACTGTTGGGTATTGGAAGTGAATTCACAAAATCATTTTAATAAAGGGCTTGTGTGATTTATTTCCTTATGTTTCTAAGAATGTTTCTTCAGCCTCTGTTAGGATCCGATTTGGATGAGAGAAGGGCCCCCTTGCTTTCTAACTGACCTCAGGTGAATCTGTGAGGTTAGGGGCGGCTCGACCAACCTCTCATTTCAAGTTTGATCCCTTCGAGTGGGATTAAGACACAAATGAGGTCAGATGTCGTAAGTCCACCCATTTATTAATCACTCGCAAAAAAGAGGAACAGCGATAGGAAAGAAAGGAAGGAAGGAAAGGTGGAAGATAAAGCAAGAGTGCGGGATAGGAGAGCGCAACTAGTCACCACCGTGGATCCGCGGCGTCCCAGGGGTTCTTGTTTCTGGAGTCTTCTGTGGTGGGGGATCGCCCACGGGGTCTGGGGTGATGGTCTTTTATTGGATACGTGCCTGAGGCAACAACTCCACGTTTGTGCAGAACTCTTCTTTGCACCATGCTTGCCCAGGGCGACAGCATGTACCCTACATCTAGGAGTTCTCCCTCCCACGTCTGGGGTCTCATGTGCCATCCGCATGAACATGCCCACCGCCAGTTGCTTGCACCAAGCAGGATGTGGTTGTCGCTGTTCTTGTGGTTGTGCAGGCAGGTGCACAGTTTCTTAGAAGATTCTGTTAACTTCATGTGGGCAAACTTTGAGACAAATGTTTAACCATTTCATCCCTCACAGCCTCAAAGTTCAGATCAGATGTTACGTCATAAAGCTAATTGAAAACTTACCTCTATTCACCTTCTTTTCAATATTAAATGATTGCTTTTTAAACAAACTTCTTCAGCATTATCCCCTCCACTCCCCCCCAAAGATGCTGTTATTTCACTCATACCTCATATCCCTTATAACACATACCACGCATCACTGCAGCCCTAACAGGCCTTTCCATGAGCCACGTCCAGCATCCCACATTAGTGACATTTGGCATATTCAGCACCAGTCTGCCCTGCTCTCATGTGTTGCCCTGTAATCTGGTATACCTAGCACTAGTAACAGGCCATGAGGTTTGTACTGAGTTTGTAAGGCCTCAGGACTGAAGGCTGCCAGGTCTGCTCTGCCTGAACCTTTCTCTGAACTGCCTACAGCTTTCATCTACTTGGGTTTTGCTGTAATAGAAATTTTCTAATTGGCCAGGCGCCTATGGCTGATTTGTTTCACTGTTGCTTGTCTTTGTATGGTACCACCATGGTTTTGTGACTCTAACATAGTGATGCAATACTGAGCCATACAGGCCTGGTGTAATGACAGAGGCCTTGAAGTGCGGGCAGAGGATGGGTGCCACGCAGGGGAGTTCACACATGGGATGGTAGGGTTGGCACTGGAGACCACACAGCTGTAAAAAATGACAAATAGTCAGCTTAAAGAAATGCAGACCTGGACAAAACTGCTTTGGGAGGGTAACAAAGAGTAATAGAACCTGACATATGTGAAAGGCACTATATATACTAAATTTAGATGTAACATGGAGCTGCAGGTCAATGAGGCGAGAGCAAGGTGTGAAAGCATAAAGCAACTTAGCAAACACATAGAAAAGAACCCAAGTGGATCCCAGAGTGGGGAAGAAATCATCAACATGAACATCGTAATCCTCCCAGTGTAGGACTCCAGGTGCTGACAACTCACCATGACACCACTGCCAACAGCAGAATTAAACCACAAACCTTAGTACGCAGAGGGGTAGAAACTAAGTAAACATATTACAATTTTAACTGTATTATTATAATACAGTGTATATTATTAAATTACTAAATTATTATTAGCATCATTATTATCATTATTATTAAAAATTAACCTTTTTCTGAATGGACCTTCTCTTTCTGTAATAATTAGATTCTTGGATTAGACAGTTAAGATTTCTGCTACTGAGGCAGGTCCGTTCCCTGGTCTGCGATGCAGCACAAGTTTCATGACTGGGCAGCTGGATGCCACAAGGGGTGGCATGGAAATTGTTGGTCTGATATCCATTCCTTAACACATCACCTGGCTTGGTGAGATGTGGCAGACTTTCCATGGCACAAGAATTAATCCAGAGTCTTCGTGCGGAGCATCAGATTTATGCCATGTGTATAAGGCATAAAACAAACTGTGCTGAGCTTAGGCCAGTTTAAGGCACTTATGTCCAGTTGGATCCCACCCAAATTTGTAAGAAGTTCAAACTAAGCTGATAATCCATTATCAAACATCTTCCTTCTGCTATACATCTTTGGTAATGATTGCCACCTTACTTGTATTATTTTCCTCTCCAGCATGGAAAACCAGTTTTGTTTCAATCTTTTTTAACAGCAGACTTCTTTTTTTTTTAAATTTTTAAAAGAAACCTATTTCTTATATGATAAAAACAGTCTATCTGCACTAAAATGACAACCTCTGAACTCCAGTCTCTGTTTCAACACTGTCAGTGGTGCCCAGAATAGACCAGAATATTACTACTAATCAAAAATTTTGGCTTGCTTTTTCTCTTAGCATCCTGCTAAAGCTGATGTGACTGTGCTGTGATTGAAACAATGGCAAGTAATTTGCAGCTTTTTCAAAAGTAAGAAAAGTGAAAACCTAATATATTGTTGGGCAAAAATAAAAGATGGTATAAAACACCTAATATAGTAAAAGGATATGCAGTTTATCAGTCTCTCTCTGTTCCTGGAACAGATGTGTTTTCATGTTTTATTTTAATGTTAAAAACATTCTACTAAAATCCCCAGCTTCGCTCTTTTTCCCTGCTGAAACAAATCCACCACCAAGTCAGACATACCTACTGATTCTGAAAAGCAGTTCATAAGGAAATTAAATCATAAATGAAATAATTTATAATATAGAAAGAATATAAATCTTGATAATACCAGTAATCTCATGTTTCGCTCTAAAATGAGGCAAATATCAGGTTAGATGATCCAGGTCACATCTGACCTTGTTAACAAAAAATGTTCTTCAAACTCTAAAAAATATTAGTGAAGTCATATTACAATAGTTAAGTATCTAAATGATAACACACCATAACTACAAATAAATCAGTCCTCAATCTTGGATAAATATGTTTACATTTTTTTAACAGCATTCACTACTTACTATTTCTAATTGCACAGCTTCTTACCCTTATGAAGATCTAACAAAATATACTGCAGTTACATGAGTTTTCAACAACAAAATATTGGATAAACTTTTTGTTGTTAATAACCTACAAGTATGTATTGTGCACACTATTTCTTAGTCTGCAAGAGCATCTTACAAGTTGTTTTTCTTTCTAACAAACAACCATGTGCACTGCATCTGTGACATCGTCATGAGCGCCTCACAAGCACCATCCCAGACAGTTTAAAGAGAAACAATTTCAAATGTCAGTTTTCTAACTGGAGGTCAGGCTGAAAACAGCACATCTCATTGAGAGAACTGCTCTGACAGTTCATTGCTCTTTGCACTTTTTTTTTTTCCATTCCTCTTACTCCATTGAAGTTCTGTCTGAGAAGCTTCAGATGGCTACAGACATCTAGAACTGTAATGAAGAGTATCTACAGTAGGATTAAAAGTATAGAGCCGTTATTTTCTGGCTTGTACACACATAAGATACGTAGGGTTTAACTGATTGCTAGGGTAGTAATTAGCAGTCTCACCCTTCTGTTAAGACCTTTCAGTCTCTTATAAGAACAGCAACAGAGTCTTTGCTAGCCAGGCAAGTATGAGCTAGGAAAAGAGGGTTAACCTCCACTGCTCCCAGGAGCAGACCTGTAGCATCAGTAAATTCTCAGCATCCACTGAATCCAGTGGTATGAACAGGCTCGCATTTTTTTTTTTTTTTCCCATTTCAGATTTTGTACTTTTCCACATTGGTGCTTTTCTTTCTTGAATCTTTGAGTTACTAGTGGTCTCCATCTTCATGGTTCTACCTCTGCCTGTAACTTTACAATTATAATTTGCATTGCTCTACTCTGCAGGCTTTCTCACAGCTGTTTCCCACAATCTATGAATTTTTTTGGCAGCCTGAGCCACCCGCATATACTTGGGCCACATCAGAACTGGGCTGTTGATCTTTGGAACATAAACAGCTGAGCCCTGGCGGGAAGGTGAGAGAGAAACAGTGTTTATAAAGGGTGAGATTAATCCTACTTAACCTTAAATATCTAAAAATTAGACATCAAAGTCTGAGCTAACTGCCCTAGGTTGTCTTTATACTTAGCGGACTGAAATACCTGTTGTAAGAAGGGGAGCCATCCACAAAAATAGCATCTAAAATAAATCAAATGACTCAGCTCTGTATGTACCCATTTCTCTCAACTGACTGACAGGAAGTGTTGAGTGACTAGTTTAAATTCAGGTATCTCCCTTCCAAATAACTGAACTAAAGTAGTTGTATTCCAGTGTTGTCTTCATGGAAATGGTCTAAAGAGGCCCACCTAAGCTGTATGCAGATTGTTGCTCCACTTGCATAACCCAATGCCTCGTTCACAGTGCTTCAATTTAGCAGTAGTCATTACTAGGCCTTTTTATTTTATGTTACAGTTCAAAGATAAAGATAACATTTTGTTTTAAGTTAATTCAGCTATTAAAAGGTTAATAGAAAGCATAAGGAAAATTGCATTGTATGTGTCAGAAGCTGTTTCACCTGTCTTTATTTTTAAAATCACACCTATGCTACATTTCCATGGAGTAAAAACCTAGGTATGAAAGCACCCAAGAACAAGAAATAATCATGGCTTGACTTCAAAATTCCAGGTTAGATTCCTGCTGTTGCAATTAGAAAGAAAATAAAAAAAAAATGCATTAATTCAAAGATATCAGAAGAAGCATATGTTTTCTAATCCTGTACAACCCTTACTGATAGAGCAGATACTAGTGTTTAGTGACAATGAAAAAGGAATAATGAAAAACATTTAGCTATTTATTTTGTATCTTAGCATAGCTGTTTGACATTGTGCAAAGAGAATACCTCATTCTTAATATAAGGATTAACAATGACAAGGATTCAAAAAAAAAATTAATGCAAAAAGTACTCTTAATCCATTAATCTTGTTCTTTTGTGTTCTGGGTACTAATTTTGTGTCAAAGCCTTCCTTGGAAATCCTTTCTCTTTTTCTCTTAGTTCCAGTGTTACATGAAAACATACCAACCAGGCTAGCTTTACTTTCCTCCCCACTTAAAAACTCCTAATAGTTCACCTATTTCAGGTTTGTTTGGAGAAATATGAGAAGTGTTACCCTGTCAACATACTGACATATTCTTTGTATCTGATTTCCATGTGCTAATGTTTCTTTATGAAACCATTGATGGAATTACTTTGAAAGTGCTTGTGCACATGAACATTTTGTAAATGTAAATCTAATGTGGCAGGTTTGCATGAAACTCGCAAAAAAAAAAAAATCAAGGTTTACATTTGCAATATACAGTGACACTACTGTACTGTGAATATAGACTGATCCTTTGCAATTTTTCTCTGCTGTGAAGTGTGGACAAGAATTCCACAGCCACTGCTGTAATTCCCCTGTGACAAATACTTATGCAGCAACTTGCTAATGTAGGTCCTGTGTTTCTGCATGACTTTTGTCCTTCAGCATGTTATCTGATAAATTTTTCCTAGCACGTGTAAGCAGAACACATTACAGAGATTTTTCTTTTTATTATGGTTTCCATGTTTGACTTCATACTATATACTAGTGTTTTCTGCAGCTTGATTATCTGTTCTATACATAAGAATAAAACATTTTTCTTATTTTTAATTCATAGAGATGGAACAAGCATGATGTAGTAAATTTGCTTACAACATTTATACCGCAGTTGTGTTGCTTCATAATTGGATGCATATGTACACACAATATGAATATAAAGAAGGGAAAAAAAAGTGTAAGCCATTATTATGAGATTTGTTTAGTTTTACACTCATATTATGTATTTCAGTATGGTTTTCTTACTGTGATTCTGTAAGCTACTTAAACGTTAAGTATTTCAATACTTACATATATGCCTTCGAGGATGAAAGCTCTGGTCTGTTTCTTTTCTTCCT
This sequence comes from Balaeniceps rex, assembly GCA_013401315.1. NCBI lineage: Eukaryota > Metazoa > Chordata > Aves > Pelecaniformes > Balaenicipitidae > Balaeniceps > Balaeniceps rex. The sequence continues at coordinate 11,387 of VYZW01010856.1, read as the reverse complement.
CCTTCAGGAAAGCTAATCTGGTTAGCTATGCAAGCACATTTATTATGTTTAAATTTGTTTTCATAAGTTAAAATGTATCAGATTTTCCTAGTGTGTTGTGGTGATCCTTCAGCTGCAACTGGATTTTAAAGTGTTTAAGTTCTGTGTATGTGCATTTAGATTAGCAATATTTATTCAAATACTTTGCTTCCAAATTTCTATTCAATGATGGTTAGATGTCTCTTGCCATAAGCATACATACATATACGCTTTTTTTATCTTTGTATGCTTTTCATACACGTAGCATAATATAATTTCTTTAATTCCACATGACACAAAAGGCTTTCAAATTGCAAAGGAAAAACAGAAAGGTAAAGCATGTGCATACAGAATGGAGAGCCCAAGAAGCCCTTAAGTGAATCCGAGGTTTTATGCTGTCCTTCTGAACTGCTGTGCATTTACTATTGTAAAGCTTACAGAAGAATTTCATTGTGGATACCCAGAATAGTGAATGTACATCAAAAGTTCATTCTAATCTGAAAGATATTACCAGTGGAATTGCCGTCATCATTTTAAGCATAGAGAATTCTGCTGGAATCTATATCTTTAAAAATAGACTGGTGTTTTTAAGTACATCTCTATTGCACTTTCAAAATGCATGACTGATTGATTTATAAATGGAAATGAATTTGCTCAGGGGATGGTGGAGAGAGTGGGAAACACAGCATGTATATGAGAACCATTTTGATACCAAATCTTAATTTTTAACCTGTTAATTGAATAATTCTGCAGCCTAAACAAGACCTGCTGTAGTTCCCTTGTTTTGCATTCACTCAAGAACTCAGATTGGGACAAAGCAATAAACCCCTGGAGCTTGAAAGTGAAATGTTCAAAAAGCTTGTTGTGAGGTTGGGATGCTGGAAAAAGTTATTGCAATTCTCAGTGAGGTAGTTGTTTCCAATATTGCTATAACTATCCACAAAGAGAAACCTTTGCCCTTAGAAACTAGGAACTACAGTAGCTCTGTAAAAAGGAAACAGAGAAAGAAAAAATTCATGATGGTATCTGACAAGCTGTTCTTTCCTTTCCTAGTAGAGAGAAGTGCTTTCCTCTCTGCTACTACCATAGATGAACATAGAGGCCAGGCGCTTGTAGAGCTCCAAAAATGTCGGTATACCACTGAGTTAATTACATAGGAGCCCAGGTGCTTTGTTATTAGGCATTTGTGATCCATGTCATCTTAGAGAATTTGTTCCCAATGCTGGGTGCAACAACTTTTGACAATTATTAATATATTTTGGATATAGGTTTTTTGCTTTGAAAGTAAATGGGAAGAGCATTAAGCGTAGGACTAAAGTGGTAACAAGTACAAACACAATGCTAACATCTACGTAGTAATCATCTCTACTTCAGTAGAAATCCAGAGAAGGATTCGTCATTAAATTAGCTCCAGTCTTTTAAGGGAGGATCTTACTTATCGTTTCATTACTGATGCTGTTATACTTGTTTATAGAAAAAAATATATATACATAGATATATGTATGTATATATCACACTTGCATATACTGGTCTCCAAGGTCCACTTGATATGTAAATATTAAGACTGATTTGAATCAGTTACAGAGAAACTTATTTTAGGTTTTAAGATTGCTTTCTCAGTGTGGTGTGAGTTCCATGTCATAGGGAGGATAACTTTTTTTTATTCTTATCCATAGTAAAATATATACTGCACATTTTAATTATATTAATCTCAGAGTAATTAATCTCACTGGAATGAAAAGAGTGTAGGTGCACCAAGGCAATGATTGTTCTTCCTGTACAGTGATAAGTGTTAGAAATGCTATAAGTTCATCCTCTAATGAGCCTGGTTCAATTAATATTGCCACCTCCATTAAAATAAGAGGCAGGAGTTATGAGTGCACTAAATATTAGAAATCTGATTCAGGGGCTCTGGATCTTCCTTGCAATTGCTCAGACTCAACTCATTAGGTTCTGTCCGAAACTCATCAGATGGCTATTGTTGCATCTTAAATTTAAAACCTTTAAACATTTTTATGAATATAAGGTCATTCAGAATGAGACAAGACAGAGATTTAAAGCAAGCTTTATATCAGAGAGATTATATGGTTGAAATAGATCCGAACAATTTATTTTAAGTGCTTTCTATAAATCAGCAAATATTCCACTGGGAGGAAATATTATGTAAATGGAACAGTGGCTCCCGACTCCTGGTCTCCAAGGACATTAACCAAGCTTCTCTGTAACTTCTGTTTACCATGTAAATTCCCTGTGAAAATGCCTGGTTAGAAAACACTCTTCACAGACAGAATCTTTTAATCTAGTTTGTACTCATCATTCCTATCAGCTCATTGTAGCACTTAGGAAACCAATTTTCAGAGAAAAAAGAGCTTTTGAGAGATATTGTAGATTCATTTTCAAAATGTCACGGCTTTGAAAGACTTTGTTGTCACCCATACTAAAATATGCAGCTGAAGGTGACCAAAATGCTTAAGTTCAAAGGTAGTCTTATTACTGTCATCACTCTGTGTTGCTATTACATGAACATAAAAGTCCTGGTAATCCACTAAGAGTTGCCCTCAGGTACACCAAACCAACAAAGACTGGTCTTTTCTGTAACACCACATTAAGTACTCTAGAAATTATTAGTATTTGTCAGGTGGTCTTTACAAATCCCAGTCCCTTTTAATAAGCATCTGTACCCACTTTTTGGTATCAAAACAGAGTCTGTCTGTCCTTAATCAATCTCTGCTATAACACTATCTAGTTAACTGCCATTCAGACTTCTAGCTGCAGCTGTAGATGCCATCATCCTGAAATTGGGTCTGGCACCAGTGATTTAAGTCAATCCACCTAAAACCACTTTTCTCAGTTTCTTGTGTAATGACTGTGGAGAAGCAAGATAATGAAGCAGTCATCTAGGCCAATTTAGGAGTTTGCAATGGAAAGTGGGAAATTCAGACTTGCTAGGCTGCACATTCAATTAACCAGCCAGCAGGTGAGTGAGAGAGACTAAATGAATTAAAGCCTTAGGACACCAGGCATCTTTAAGGAAACGTAAAGTCAGAGACAGATACTCATTCTCCCCAAAGCAGGCACAAAGTTCTGATGCTTGAGCTACTTGTAGAGACCCAGCATCAGGACCACTGGTAAAGGTTTTCCCCATTGAAAACAAATCCCTGTCTCTAGAAATGCACACTGATCCTGGTGTCTGAGAATGCTTCTGCATGTGCGTACCCCAGACAAATCACTGTCTCGGCTCATCCCTGCATTTAAACACAAGGAAGAGCTCAGACAGAAAGCTCATATCTTCACAGTGCAAGATCAATAATTCCTGGGCAGGGAGAGTGTGGTGAAGCTCCATGCTGAGTTAGCATGGACAACAGCATCACTGAATGCAGGCTAGGCATATGCATGTGGTCATCCCAGGTGACATTTTAGGAAACTTCAATGCTGTGCTGTGTCTTCTGTAAATATATACATTCTACCTGATAAAGCATGTTATACTCCTCCCTGTTTCTCACTGAAACAAAGCCATCCTGGTTGGTGGCACCGTGAACACCTGTCCTGGTTTCAGCTGAGTTAGAGTTACTTTTCTTCCTAGTAGCTGGCATAGTGCTGTGTTTTGGATTTAGCATGAGAAGAATGCTGATAACACACTGATGTTTTAGTTGTTGCTAAGTAATGCTTAGACTAGTCAAGGACTTCCTTTTTCAGCTTCCCATGCTCTGCCAGGTGCACAAGAAGTTGGGAGGGGGCACAGCCCAAGATAGTTGATCCAAATCGACCAAAGGGCTATTCCATACCATATGACGTCATGCTCAGTATATAAACCGAGGGGAGTTAGCTGGGGGGCAGCGATCGCTGCTCGGGGACTGGCTGGGTGTCGGTCGGTGGGTGGTGAGCGGTTGCATCACTTGTTTTCTTTTCCCTGGGTTTTGTTTGTCTCTCTCGTTCTCCTTTTCATTACAATTATTATTATTATTATTATTATTATTATTATTATTATTATTATTATTTTATTTCAATTATTAAACTGTTCTTATCTCAACCCGTGGGTTTTCTTACTCTTGCCCTTCCGATTCTCTCCCCCATCCCACCGGGGAGGGGGAGGGTGAGCGAGTGGCTGCGTGGTGCTTAGTTGCCGAGTGGGGCTAAACCACGACAACACCTTATTGGGTAAGCTCATAGGTACCTTGGGGACCTGCTCATGCAGAAATATATGAGAGCTTCCAGGCACCTCTGAAGAAAATCAGATTCATTGCTAAGAAAATTATTTGTTGAGATGCTGGCTCATTCCACCCATATTTTGTTTCTGCATATAATTAACATTATATTATATTAAAAAAAAAAAAGGCAGCTGTAGGGATATTTCTCAGTATGTAAATTGTACAGATCAGGATTTAAAAAAACTGATTCCTTCATGCTTCACAACAAGATTCTCCTGAATATTTTATTCCTTTACCTCTCACCATAGAATGGTATCACAACCTAAGAAAAAAAAAAAATTGTTCCTTGAGTTATGCAATCAACAAAAGGGACATAACTTGTACTTTTTTATTTACAAAACTTCTGTAGCAAAACAGTTTAACAACTGGAATATTTTACTCCATTCTGAATATTCACACTAGGAAAAATTTTAAGCATTATATTAGAGGTAAGATGCTCAAGTATAAAAAATATTGCTTGTTCACTCCAACCAACAGCATAGTTATACTAGAATTGTGAGTCCTGTTTGAATTTTAATGTGAGTGATTTTTGCTGTCATTAACTTAATGTTTGCAGCTTCTCTAACTAAAATGTAATATCTATCAACAATACTTCATTTACAAACAAAAATATTGTTTGCAATCACTAGACACCAATTTACGACACTAGTCTTGTCTTGATTCCCTGCAGCTCTGTGTATCGGGATTATCTTTTGTGTTTGATTTTCATGTCCTTCTTCCACAGTTAAATGTACTCAAAATTGCCTTCAAAGCAAGCCATACATTTTTCACACAGGTTCATTCTTTGATTCATATCGGTACATTTCACAAATTTGGGGTGTATTAGTACTACATGAATTTTTAATTGCACACCTTCTAGTGTAAATATTTATTTAAGTGATAGCTATATTCATAGATTTTAAAAGAATGGCAAGATAAAAAATAATTATTTATGCTGGCATTGTGGTTATGTTTTTCTTAATAGCTCAGACTACAAAGCTGTTTATCATCATAGATTATAATTTATTATATATGTTTTAGCTATGGTAGAAGAGTACCTTTTTACTGAGAAAGTAAGAAATGCAAGGTCAGTTTCATGTAAAATGCAGGAAGCGAACAAAAATTATGGGAAATAGAGTAGAAAAAGTTATTTTCTTTAGATATATTATTTTTCTAACCTAATTGTGGGGGTTTTAATCCTTCATGCAAGTTTCTAAGAGCAGCCATTTGGAAAACTTTGGAAAATGTAAAGTACCGAGTATCAATGTACCATGGTAAGGCATAATGATATCTGCGAAACTTCAGAATGGATATAATTGATTATTGTCTGTATTCAGCCTAGTTAGAGTTGGAACTTCTATATATATTTGATAATGAGCCGACAATAAACCTATAAAGGCAGAAATGGAATACACTTCATATAAAAGCAAATATTTAGTAATTCAAATGCATTGATTTCTACATGGAGGAAAGAGAATTGCAATAGTATTTGATTTATAAGCACTACAATTTTCTAAATTATCTGAAAACAACTACAGGCATATATGAAGCAGGTAGAGAAGATTTATGAAGATAGAAATAAACTTTAGAATTAAAGACTTACAAATTAATGATATGATCTTGATTAAACTGTATATTTAATTTTAGTCTTCTGGTTTAAGTTTAGGGACTTTTTAAAAGGTTTATTTTATTATTTTAAAAATAAATGGATTGAATTATAGATGGTATAAAATGGTTAATAAGTGCATCCACTTATTAGTAAGTTTGTCCAATGCTTTCCAGTACAAGAATCTGTTAATCAAAACTTTCAAGCTGTGTGTTTACCTGAGCATGGATCTTTCTGGTAAATTTCCATAAATGTTTCAGCCACCTCAAAGATTAAAAATCAGAGAAATTTTGTTTCTTTACTTATTAAAATAAATTAAGTCTATCTTTAGCTTCACATTTGGAATAGGAACTTGAAAGCAGAAAGATGCCTGACATCTATGTCAGGACTTGAGCCATTCATGCTTCCCACAAAAATGCGCCTTCATGCTTCCCACCAAAAAAAAGAAGAAAAATATAACATTTTGGAAACTGAAAAAAAAAAAAATTGGGGTGAACGGGTATTCTGCACAACTGAGATTTGAAGATGAAGATTTTATTTCCTAGAGCATGGAAAACTGAAAAATTTTGTTTGATAATTCACTTAAATTTAAACCAAATTATGAGCTGTGTGACCAGTCTTTTCTATTTGTTTTCCATCAGCTTTTTAGTCACCAAGTTTTATTTCTAATTTTAACTTTCCATGCTCAAGTTCTCACAGCAGAGGTGACACATTGCATGAGTGATGGGTTCTTTACATTGAAAAGAGATTAATTTCTCCCTTTCCCTCCCTCCCCCCAAACAAAACAAACAACACATCTCTGAATGATATGTGTAAATTTTAATGTCACCAGTGAACACAGCCAATAAAATTTGAAATAATCTTCATTTTTAAACAGTGATGTGAAATAAAGGAATGTTTGTAATAGTCTATGCTTTCTTCACTCCGTTTTCTGAAATCTCTCCCACAAGTGTTATTTTCTCAGGAAAGATTCTCCATCTTCATTTTTTCTTGAACCATTTCTTTTCATTATTGAATTGAGCCCACTCACTCACTCAAAGCACAGAAACTATGCACTGTAATATCTGAACAAATTTTGATGAGTAAATGAATATTGAAAAAGCTCACCAAAACTTTATACAAATGCATCATAGAATATGGTAATATATCTGTGAGAAAAAAAAATACAGGCTAAATTCACTGTTATTCACTGCAAAATATTTGCTCAGCTTTATTGTGACTTCTCTTAAAAAAACAGAGATTTGTTCTCTTTTTTTGAGGTACTATTATGTGCTCCATTAAAATTCTTGGCTAAGTGTAGAAAGTATTAGTTGTTGAAAGTTTTGACAGTGGAAAACCAAATACACAAGCACCATACTAGGTAAAGGGACAATATTGTATAAATTAGCACTCAGTCTTAAATATTCATCTTCTAGCAAGTTTTGAAACTGCTAGATGTACATTTGGCTTGGAAATATGGATTTCCTCTAAATACTAAACTGATTGTCATATAGTGGATGCTTACTAATGAGTAAGAATAATCCCTCAAGGGTTTTCTTCAGAGGGTTATTGCCATAGAATTATGAAAGTCACATATTCAATCTTACAGCTTGTTAGTCATTCACCTAACTGCAAGGCTATGAATCAGAAATTCTGTGCAACAATCTATCAATCCATTTTTATATACTTATGTCATGTCTTAATTCTGAAGAGAGAAGATGGTCAATTTGACTTTGAAATGCAGGCTAACACAATCTCCAGTTTTGTGTATAATAAATTATTCACAAATTCCACTTAAAATATCAGAAAATCAGTCAATTTAACATTTGAATTAGACCTTGGTGTATATAAACAAATTTTTCTATGCTTAACTTAATGTTACGCTCCTAATTTTTATGATCTCATACAATATCAAATATTTATGCTGGTACTGGGCAGGAGCATCCAAGTGTAAATCACAAGCCATGAAATTAGTTTAACTGGTGATTTTAAAGCCTTGTTTGTTCATCATGCCACATCTGTATGATTTTTTACTACAGTGAGCATGAAAAGTGAGAAAAAGGAAAAGGTCAAGTCATGCTAAACACTAGAAGTTCAGAACCACAATAAGTCTTTCAAAAAGCCCTGTGAAAGAGGGAGCTGACAATGCAGAAACCAATGTGTTATGCAGCTGTACAGAATGAACCCACAGTTGTATTTTTTATTTATTCACAACCAGCAGCTTTTGTTTATGCTGTTCTTAGAAATCCATAGCAAAGTAAGATTAAACCACTTCAGTCATCCAGTTAAATTACATGACAGTTAAGAAAGAGGAAGCTGAGAATTTTTCTTCAGCTATTGATGAATATTTTAAATCTCACTGAAGTGGAGCATCATAAAATCATTAACGATCTTAAGCAATTAATGACTAATTAATTGTTAACAATAACCTTCTTACATTGAGCTACTGGGAAAACTCTTTGACAGCAGTCGTAACTAATTTTCACTATTCATCAGCATTTAGAGATGAAGAGCACAGTGCGTATTTGGAAGACAGCAACTGGAGGGTTTGGGGGGACATTCCTTACCAGAGCAGTTTAGACTGCTGCTGTATTTTTTCCTAGGGAAATTATTCTGTCAAA
>VYZW01010855.1:14115-24122 GCA_013401315.1 Balaeniceps rex | reverse complement strand
ACCATGGAAGAAGACAATGCCACCCATGCTCCTCCTGCTAAACTGCCAGCATGATTTCTGCCTAGAAGAACAAGCAGCTGAATGTGTAAACTGATGATTATGTACCAACAAATGAACGATATGACAAATGATACAGAGCAGAGGCCTACCAGCCATAAGAGTTTAGCCATCTTTAAAATCAAAAGTGTTTTTGGGAGGGTTTTTTGGGGAGTGGGGGGTGGAGAGAGTGGTATTTTAATTCTTTGTCTTTCGAGTTCTGAGCCTTTCAGTGCTGATACATTCTTATTCCATAAGCTGGTCTCAATTTGACAGAAGCACAGACTTCACCATACTTCATTACACGCCTCTGCTTTACAACTGTGGGGTTTTTTATTCTGCTCTCCATAGATAGAACTTTGTAAAACTGAAGTTGTCAGAGACCTCCTCAAGGCCTTCCGTGACAATTTGCATGCTTAAGAAAAAATGCTAAGGCACACTACACTCCAAAGATGATTTTTTTTTTTCCCCCAGTTTTGAGAACAAAGGCATGTAAGCACGTAAAGAGATAACAGAGGACGAGAAAAGAAAAAGAGGCAATACGAGTTGTATGAGATTAAGTCCACAATAGAAACCAAGAAGGATAGCGTGCAAGCTGCGAGTGGTCTTGGGTAGCTTGGACGCACCCAGTGAGCACGTGTACCATTAAATGTGGCTGGCACTCTGCTACGCATTCTGAGAAACCACATCCCCTATTACAGCTAGAGCTACTGTCAAATGTCTCTTGATACAAAGCTAGTAATTATTACTAATGGTATCATTAATCGTCATTTTACTACATATCATAAAATAATATTTTGTTCTCATTAAGCTCAAAGAGCACAAAGGCTCTTGGAAATGATTATGACAAAATAACAATTAAGTCTAAACAGCTTTTAGACACTGCCTGTGCTGCTGTGGCAAACAAAAGGATCCAATCCCACTGACTCAAGGCATTTAAAGAAGCACAACTTCAATACAGCAAAAATAACCAGGAGTCCTGAAAGGAGATCTCCTGAAAACAGCCGACCAGGCATATGCTCAGGCAGATCGTATCTTGCAAACAGATTTCAGAAGCAGACTTTAGAAAACAGTACCATCTGGATCAAATTTGCAATTCTATCCATAAATAAGGAGGGACAGCTTATAGCACCACTGCAAGCGTATTTATAAAGTGTGGGAATATCGGGCTGAGAGGCAAGAGTGCTAAGGGGAAAATGCTGCCTACAAGAGTGAAAAATGCAGCTGTACCACTAAGGAAGTGGTGTGAGGAAGCCACTTCACAGCAAAACGAAACTAGCCAGGACAAAGATGACTGGAAATGAGGCAGCTGGATGCCAAGAACATTCAAAAAAGGTGAAACCAGCCAGGTTCTGTAGCTAAATTGTAACTTATGAACAATGGGCAAAATTCTTTGATCTGCACAGCAAACCTCTATTCTACTATGGTGCTCCTCTGTGCAAAGATAGCGGAGCCAGGCATGTAGGGAAAGCTGACAAGGCAGTGTTTAGTTCCCCCAGGAGAACCTGGAAAGAGAATTTCAATGTACAATTGAAAATGGTCCAGTGATTGATACCTTTGAGAATCCAGGCAGACAAAACATGCTGTTATTCTTTTGACCCAAGTGACTAGCCAGAAATGTGGGGGAGTTACACACTGTCCCAATTAGGAGAAAACTCTTCATCAAGTTAGGTGATTTAGCATAACTACAAAAACATACAAAGAGGTGTAAAACAACTAACTGTGTTCTTCATATGATGGAAAATATTAATATTCTGACAGTCACGCCACAAATTTATATTGGTGTCTTTTGGATGCTAAGCTAGTTTAAATCCAGCTGATGTTTTTTCACGTAAGAATGAAATAGAAAAGGGAGGGAGTTTTCTGAAGCATTCTGAATTTAAAATACATAAACCAGCTCACCTAAAGAGACTTTGGCTAATTTTACACAAGGCAAGAGCCTCCAAACATGATATACGGATTGCCACAAAACCTTCAGGTCACCATATTTGCAGGACATATTTGAAACCAGAAAGAAAAGAAATTACCTGGAAAAAAGGGAGGATCTAGGCAATAATTTTACATGATTAATCTCCCTCAAATGTGAAACATCCACCCAGTATCACAGGATATCCCCCATGTTACCCCTTCCTACCATTGGTAACAGCATCGTAAAACTGGATTCTGCATTCTGACTTTGGGGAAATTTGTAGTTCCAAGATTACTTTTGTTTCACTTGTTTTACTATTATTTTTCAAAAAAAGAATCCACACTTTTTATGTGTCCTTAGGGATTTGGTCTGTTTTTAAATATGCTTGGCTTTTGGAGAAGTTAGGGTAACTTGTTTAGAGTGGCTTACAAAGCTAAGTCACAGTTACTTTGCTAAGGACTGGAATGATTTAGGACTTCCCCACCCCTCCTACTTGGTTACCACTTTGCTGCTGGAAGTTACTGTGCCTGCTCTCAGCCAGTTTGTATGAGCTACTCCTTTGCTTTAGCATAGCGTCAGCCAGCTCAGTTTGAGGCACCAAAGGAACACTTCAAGCTAAACTCCCCAACTTTTCACTCAGATATATTAAAGAGCCCTTACAAATTTCAATGAGGCCAAAAGGATAAGGGTTATGAATACATAAAGTCAGGTAAGAGGAAATAATCAGACAGGAAAGCTGCCTAAAAGTAACTAAAAAAGCCTTTGACTAATTCCTCTCCGCTATGTAAAGTTAAAGAATGAAACAAATCAGGATATATATATATAAGAGATCAGAATGCCACCCTGTACACCAAGGCAGGCGTACAGTATATTTTACACTGCTGTCAGCAGTCTGTCTCATTCATTCTCAACAGGAACCAGTTTCAGACACTTTACAACATTCCCTTTATCTATTCCACTGCTTCATTCTCCTGACTTTTTGAAAGCATCTCCTAATTTTCTCAGCTGCTGCAATTTAAACCCATTACTTCTTGTCCTATCAACTATGGATACAGAGAAGAGTTTACTCCCTTCATCTCAGCAACTTGTTCAGCCTGAGCAATCCAAATTCATTCAAGTTTTGCTTGAGAACTTTCCTATTCTTTTCTGGATACCAACAACTTGGGAAGCTTATACACAAAACCATACATTGTCCTTTTAAGCAAAGAACTTCAATAATAAAATGAATAATCTAAGAATTCTTTCAATTTTAGCCGTACAGGTGTAAGAATTTATTACTTGTGTCTGATTTTTAAAAGTATCAGATTAATTCAAAAGAGCTTTCCAGAATTTAGTCATTCTTGCTTTATAGCCCATTAATCTTTTTCCCATGTCCACACTGTCTCCCATAGCCTCTCTTGTCCTCGTATATGATGATTATATCTGTCATGAAGACAGATAAACAAAAAACAGACTATGGTATTCAGCTGTTTATTCAGTAAACACTATGATCACCATACTCATTTTCTAAGGAGCAGAGCCAAGGCTGCATATGCCAACTAGTACGGCGTCCAAGCCGTACATTCGAGGTGGCAAATCCAGACAGGGAAACATGGATTGGCTCCCTGCTCTTCTGTGCAAACACTTAGGGTTTGCACACAGGAAAGGGTATGAAGTAGCATGCCAGACAAATGGCATTTCAGTTTCTTCTCATGCTAACAGCTCTTCAGTTGCTTTTTAAGGCAAAAGTAGATCTCAGTTCCTGAGTCTTCTGATTGGATTTTTTAGCCTTTTTCTTCTCTTTTCAAAAATCCTTTCTTTTCATTCTCTTCCAGGGGCGTGCCTATGCCTTACTGTGCCTACTCTTGGCTCTGCTGTGAGCTCATCTGTTCTCCAAAGCAGCAAGCTATCACCCAGAAACAAAGAGAAATGCTTTCTTGTTGCTCCCTCATACCCAGCCCTTGGAGCAATCGTGTTATTCTGTTTGAGTTATTTCTGCCTCTGAAGAACTGCTGGCCTCAATTTCCTCCACTCATTTGTAGATTTCATTTTTTCCTCTTAAAATTCACAGCAGCAGGGATTGACGTTTCTACTGTGTTCCCAACACTGAAGTGAATCTATACCTCCTTGACATTTGATTTAAGGAAAGATTTACATAGTAGTATATGAGAAAGTAGCAAATTTTTTGTTCTTTTATTTTGATTTGTTATGTTGAAGTAACAGCCTCTGTAACTGGAGAATTTGAGACCTGGAAAGGAGATACGAGCTGCTGAGGAAGAGCAGCATCATCTAATATTTAGCACCACACTCTTTATGCGTGAATACCCTCCATAACTCACTCCAGACTCTGCCAAGATTTGCAGCTCATGCATGCTTTAGCAGTTGGTACCACACATCAATAGGTTATGAATTTGGAGTTATGACTGCTATGTAAACTCATCGAGATGCCACTTGAATCACTAATAGCCAAGAATTCACTACCAAGAAACAAGAATCCCATAATTCTGCTATAGCCTAGAAGGTACATCCCATTAATAAATGGGCAAAGTATGTGGTGTTGGAGGAACTATCCCAGCCTAAGTTTTAGAAACTAAAAACAAACACAGAAAGCAGGAAACTGCTCCAAATTAGCAGCAATTTACTGCCAAACGAGATGGTTAGGTAGGATGGTGCCAGTCAGGCCCCATCTTTTACTCTCCCTGGGCAGCAAGCAGGGTGCAGTACCTTCGCACTGCAGAGCGTGCGGACCCCCGGCCCCGCGCAGGCAGGGACTTGCACACAACACCTCTTTTTGTGCAGGTACAAACCTAACTGAATCCCTTCCCTCTTCTGTGGTGTATTCACCACATACTGCACAGAAAACCAATTTCAGACGTTTTAGAAATATTACCACTCCTGCTTTTGTAATACTGCCTGCAAAATTAAGTTTTTACATATATACACAGACTATAAATTCAGCTGAATCTGAAAAATGTAAAAGACTAATCTGTTCTTTTGCCATCTTTTTTACATCTTTGGGTATATACTTACTTTATAAGCAAAATGACTGAGAACCTTTACATGAAGAAAAAAAGATACTTTATTTCTCAGCAGTTCACACCCCTCTGTTTATCACCTTGAAGGTTAAAATGAGTATTGGAGTCACTTTGAAAACAGTTATTTTATACTATAATCGCTATAGGGGCAGCTCCAATCAGAGCTGGCCGATGAACAGTAAGGGAGACGAATCCAGGAAAAAGCAGGGTTTTGTGCAAGTAACACCAAAAATAACAAAAAACCTGCCCCATAGCTTTGAAGATTAAATTTACAACTTTCCAGCATTCTCCCATAATCCTGAACCAGGAAACCTTTACACAATTACTTTCCTCAAGTTCTGGACCCATGAAAACTTTCCTAGTTCAGGGTATCTGAGATTAAAAACTTTTATGTCTTCCTGTCTCATACTAAGCCTCCCCTGCCCACACCCGTATCTCTACAAGAGATAAAACACGTATCTCTCTCCTGAAATATATTCTGCCTGAAACCAATGAGAACTTCTTCACTGGGTATGAAATTCTGGTATGCACAACACGCACACCTCATGAAGATCTCATTTCAGTGCTGATTAAAGAAAGATGTGGAGAGAGAACTTGCTATAGCATTTCATTGCACGTCACAACTTCACATTTGAAACTAATCTGAAATTGATATACACCTTTTGTCTTCCTTCCCCCTCACTCCTACAAACAGAATAACTCCACCAACAAGGACAAAGTGCAATAAAAGGACTGCCTCCTTGAGCACAAACAGAACCCCATTTTCAGAAGAGTGCTGTTAAGGAGATCTACGTATCACAGAGCATCAAACCTTTTTCCCCCAGGTACTCCAAAACAGTTCACCCCTTTGGAGAGGCATTCCAGAATCCTGACAGCATCACAGAGCCTCATACGAAGAAGTATGTGCTGGAAATAATGCCAGGTGTCTCTAACTGGAGGGATGTTCCTGCTGGATGACATTGTGCATCCTATCCAAAAGTTTCTAAAGGCATCAGAGTGGCCCCAGAAAAACAGGTAAGTTTGACAACTGACTAACATGTTACCAAGACACACAACATACAGGGAGATTTGTAACTAGTTCATGTCACTGCCTGCTGTTTAGACTGCTGGGACAGACAGACTTTTTTTTCCTTTAAGAAAAGATTTCTACAATGATGAGTGAACACAGGAATTATTCATTTAGCCAAATTCCACTTAAATGCACATTAGAATGGACAGGTAATACATCTCTAAATAAGAAGCTTTGCAATGAAAATATTGTGAGATCTCTGTTACTAGTGCCACAGCTGGTGTATCATTAGTCAGAAAAAAGTACACTCAAGCCCAAATTACTCCCCACATACAAAAAAAAAAAAAAACAACCCCGAGGAAATTTGTTTTCTCTTCATCCAAAAGTCTCAACTCTCCTGACCAATTCCACCAGCTCAGCTGAAACTTGCTTACACAGCAAATATAAGAAAATAACATAAGCCTAGAAAACAGAAGCAGACTGAAACAGCACGTGCTTCTCTTCCTCCTTTGAAATTGTCACTCAAATATCATCTGTATTTAACATTTCTTGATTCCAAAAAGCAAGCTCTAGACTTACGATGGAGGTTCATTGCAGATGACTTAGGTGACCAGCAAAGGGTTGGAAGAGCCGTCAGAGCTCAGTCTAGATGCAAGCAATCATACAGCAAGGTCATGCCTGAGCTCTTCTACCCTTACAGCTACTGCCCTCACACAGTCCGAATAAAACCAATATCCATAGCGTACTGTCGGCCAGCCCTGGTATACAGCACCAACTCAGACCTCCAGCGGAGGAGCTCTGGCAAATACTGTGTTTGAAAGCCCCCACGTATCTTCCCCACTACCTTCCTAGTGTTTACTGTGTCTAAAGTATACGTGGCAAAATAGGCAAGTGCCTAATCCTCAGTCACTCCAGTTGCCATCTTACAGATAACTATAAACTGTTCGTTAACATGCATTTGGGCTAAGGACTGCGACTCTCATTTGCAAACTGATTTAAATGACATGGCTGAAGCAATTATTGTCCTCTACTCTCTGTTCCTTCCTCTTCCGAAGGTTACACCTCTGTCTCAGACAAGGCTGCACAGAATGTGCATCTGTTGCTTAAGCACTGCCCTCTACAACGCAACATTTAAGCTTTTAAACAAACCACTGCAGCCTTTAGTCTGCATTTATACATTAAGTTGTAAACTACAGCAGCTGAGGATACAAACCCCAGACATCCATTCATACCATGGGACTTCAACTTCTAGGAATGCGGTGGGGCAAACAGGCACAGTGATAACTGTCATGGTCACCCCACTTAAACATGCTTACAAACGTAAATCAAAGCCCTAAGCAGTGAATCGGAGTGAAATTGGTGGGAATATCTTCTGGTTTGGCCTACTGTAGTCTAAGATAATGATGTGAAATAGGGATTCCAGGACAACGGCATATCACATACACTGGCATTTCCAGTTGTTTACAATGGCCAGGAAATACTGAAATTATAATCCCAAAGTATCCACAATATTAATGTTGTGTTCTGCTCTGCACCAACCAGTCCCAGTGGACCTTTGCGTGTCCATCTCCTTTGAGATGTGCAACAGCATCACTTCCCTGCTCCAGCAGTAGGTATAAGGAGGCTGAAAACACTGTGTTCTCTCCTCTCCTTCCCCTTGGACAAAGGTACCTCCACCCTGCCTCATAAACTGCTGGAGTGGAGCAGAACAGAAAAATATGTGGGGACAACCAAGAATTGGTGATGTGGGAAACAGGACGCGACAGCGGGTTGTACTGGTGCAGGGATGCTGAAGCGAGTGAAGTGGAGAAAAACAATCTAACACCATCCTGGGCTACAGTACCCATCATACCAGTTGTCTCAAGCGTAAGTCTTGGCTTTCTAGAAAGATCACATCAGCTGGGGTGAGAGAAAAGGAAAGTAATGTTCTTGTGAGGGCATTACTCCTCCTCTCCCCAAACCACTCTCCCTCAAAATCTCACCGATCTCTTATTCAAAAGGTTCAACAGTATCATGATTTGCAGAGATATGTTATGCTACTCTTTTTATTTTGGCATTTTTTATTTTAGTTTGAACAAGGCAGTAGCAGCCTCTGACAGAGTCAGAAATGGTGAACGAAAGTCTTTTTATGTGAAAATAAGGAGAATTAGGACAACATCCAACAAGGGTGTTGACTGAAGATATACCTTCAAAATTAATGAAAAGGAGGCAGCTGAAGCCTTGGAAGATCAGAAGTGTGCAGAGAGGTGCAAAACATACCAAAAATAAATCCTCCTGTCCCGAAGGATGGGTTTGTGCCGTGAATTTCAGGATTCAACTACTTCTTTAATTCACCTTCAAACTTTAAGTCTGAACCTTGGAGCTAAAAAAACTACAGAGGAAGAAACTTCCTGTCTGTGGCATCTCTGAAGTTCCAGCTCCTCACCAAGAATCAAGAAGTGCAGGGAAGCCACACAAGTGAAATGTTCTATATACTGATTTTTATAACTAAACTTTTTCCAAATCTCTCCTTGGATTCAGTTTGGCCTTAGACAGTTTTACTTTGCTGGAATAGACTGGCTTTTCCTAGTGAACACAGGGGCAGCACCAGCAGTACATTGAAACCACTGACATTTTCACTTCATTTCTGTCGTTTACACCCTTTGTGCTCAATGTGTGCTTGATTGCGGAACTCAGGCTTGCACTTACTGCTTTAAAAAGCACTTCTGCATAGTGCTGAGAAGAGTTCGTTTCAGCAGCTAACACATACACAAGCAGACTAGGCAAGTGTGAAACAACCAGATGTCTGAGTGTTTGCACTTGCACTTGCTGAAATTCTAGCATAAGCACAACTGTTCTGACAACTGCCACTGACTAATTCTGAGACATAACATAGCTTCTTTATTTACATTTTTATTACTCACTGAGAGCAATGGGAAGCTGCTGACTGGCAATTCCTGAAGAGCCAAGACTTACATTCTACACTGTATGTTCACATAGGACTACAGTAGGAAAACTCTCCTAGCACAGTCTCTTGCATCCAGCAGAGGTACTCCCAGGACGGAAAATTGTTAATGCCTCCCATCCCCATTGATTCTTGGTCTATGCACAGAGATTGTCAATACTGCTGCTGGTTATGCCTAACAGTCCCCCTGGAATTGAGTTAAGACCACCAATTCATCAAGCACTAACTGCCAAGGATGTGTCAGCTGGTTGCCAGAAGACTGAATTAAAGAATTAAAATTTTCATTGCACTTTTTCATAAAAAAGATTTATAGCTTGTGTTACAACTTTTGCTCTGCTTTTTCTCCTAAAAGAGGTGAGGAACGAAGACAAGATATTCATCTTCAGTTGCTGGCTCTATTAGTTACTTCCCCTGCAACCTTTGGACAAGTCATTCTGCCTTTCTGTGCCTCAGTTTCTCCATCTGCTAAATACTGGTTTTCTATTTGACATAATACAGCCAAAAAAGTGCTGCATAAACACAGACTAGTATCTTTATTCTTAATGCACTTCAAAGCAAAATTTTCTTCTTAAGTAAAATAACCTGAGACTTTTCTTTCCACTGGGTTAAGCTGTTTTTTGATACCACGTTGCCCCAGCAGCTCACCCAGAACCACATTAAAAGAGAACTGATGTCATGCAGCCTTGCCTCCAAACACACACCACCTGGACATAGCAACTGCTGCCACTGCAATTTAATTCTTGCTTGCTGACTGCAAATTTCAGTTCCTCTGGTTGTGTGCTGTAAAAATTTTGATTCGCGCTTTACTTTCCAAATATTGTGGCTTTTCTTGTGCAACTGCTTAAGAAAGATGCATTGGCCTCTATTGTGCAAAAAGGATCTCTTATGACACATGAAGACATACTGCATACACAGTATAACAGACAAAACCAATCAAGAGGCTGGCTGTTCTTTCTAGCTTTATTTTATATCAAGATGCATATTAAGCTGGTTTTAAATGGGGAAGGAAACAGAGGTCAGAGTGAAATTCCCAGGTGTACCTCGCTGTTCATGATGTTCATATTCTACACACAGAAAATGCTGATACTGCAAGGT
>VYZW01010854.1:28383-44980 GCA_013401315.1 Balaeniceps rex | reverse complement strand
GTGAAATGCAGATAGTTCCTGAAGCCACAAAGCACCTTTCCCACAATTTGTACTGTCTATAAAGCAGATTTACAACTACATACTTCTTGAGTAAAGCATAGGATAGACAGAAAACAAGATCTGTATCTGCACATATGGAATATAATTTAGTTCTATAGTAACTGTACATACTGCTGTGAAGTAAATACTTTAAAGAAAAAAGTTATTCCAAATACCTGAAACTCAAGTACCTTAGGAAAAAACCTTAGGAAAAACCCCTACTATCAGAAAAGACAAATGAAATACCTGTTATTCTTGGATGTTTTCCTCTGTTTAATAAGGTATTTATGTGATAGGAAACAAAAATTTTTTAAAAAAATCAAATTAAGCTTTGATGCTAATGCTCAAAGGGGTTTCTGTGATAAAGATATCACCTCTATTTCACAGAAGAAGCAGCTGAGACATTACCACAATAACTTTCCAACATCCAAAGTTAGTTGTGCCAGATCCTAGATTTGAAAAGAAAAGACAAGTTACTAGCTCTTAGGTATGGACTCTATAAATCAGGTATTTCTTACCCAAGTCTTTAACACCAATTAGAGAATGAGGAATTCAATAGGATTTGGTGGGAGCCAAACTAATAGTTTTGTACCTTCATGCACTAAAGAAAAAATAAAACGTTCACCTAACAGAAGCAGCATTAATCTTTATTTGTTAAAAAGCAGATGTAAAACATCAGTTCCTCTATGGACAAAACCAATCAACTCTCCCATCTCTCCTCTGGCAGGCTCAAATAACCAGGCTGACACAGCTCTCTTTCATGAGACTCTTCCTACACATAAAATAGTTCCATATGTTTAAATGTTGAGTGGTTGAGCAAGCACAAAATTAATTCATTACAACAATGCCTTACTATTAATTTTTCTTGTGCCTTAAGGCCTGGTCAATTACAGAACCCAAGCACAATTCAAGCACTCTGCTTTGTCAGATTTTTACATCCACAGTCATGAAGTGGAATGGAAATGTTAATTTTAAAGATGGTACTGACACTCCCAGTCCAGGCACACCTATTAACAGACTGCTTTTGTTAGAGTATTCAGATTATTGGGGGTTTAGATTCTTTGCCAGTCCTTACTAGTTCTTATTTGTTTGTTTTGGTTTGGTTTTTTTGTACTGCTTTTAAGGCACTGGCAACATCTCTAAAATGCAAGTACTGTTAGCAGTGCCTGCGTCTTACAGCAGGTCCTAATCCCCTCATTGTCCAGATCAGCGACGTATCACAGAGCACCACCTCTCCCTCCTTGCTCACGCACCTGGGGGCATCTACAAAAAGGGAAGTGTTTTCCTAGAAATTACGTTCCAGAACCTAATTTTAACACTCTGATGTTCAGATGGCTTTGGAGACTGCTTTTCAGCAGTCACTTCTTTCTAGGGCATGATGGTACATAATTCTTCACTCTGTGTATCATCACCCCCTTTTTTTTTTTTGTATTCTCAGCATGCAATCCAAACAGGTTCATGAAAGGGCACATAACTTCTCCTGTCACAGTCACTACATGATACAGTACAAAAAACATTAGGAAAAGGTAATTTTGTAGAATTGCTTCCTGTCACGTCCCATCATTCTCTACTGAGAAGAGCTGGGAGAAGCATGCTGTGTTTTGAGCATATTGCAAGGTGCTTAACAAATGATCACCAGAACCCTTTTAGAGACAGTTTTTGAAAAGCCAACTATCCATACATCAAAGAAACAAAACAAAGTGGACAGCACAGTGATTGCTCTATAGCATGCTTCCTCCACAGAGTAGCATTGTACATTAACAGTTTCTCAGCACAGGCCCTAAAAGGCAGAAGTAAGTGGTAATATGCCATACCGATTTTTACATATTGCTACTTTTTGAGCGGACAACTGCATTTAGAACAATAGTGCTAGCTGGAACTCAAGTTTACACCCTTTTTCAAGTTGTTGATGCTTTAATTATTCTAGTCTATCTATTCTATTCTATTTAGAAATACTGGTTCATTCAAGTACCTTCATGTGGTCTTGGGTTTATTCCATGTATAGTCAGTGCTCCAAGTAGAGAAAAATGTTTCAGTGGCAATATGGTCTCAAGCTCAGCAGGAGCCAGGAATCACTGCTTGGTCATATCACCTGTGATAGTTCATTAAGCTGATCCCAACAAAGAGCTACAGCTCCTGTTGGAACTGTGGAGCCAAATTCCTCAGGAAGAGCTATCACATGCAGAGGAATAACACTGAACAGCAGTAATTTGCCACTTAGTACTAGGCAACTTATTTCACAGGAGCAGGGAATTAACTGCCTTGGGAGGAATGGCCTGCTGGGTATAGCTTGGTCTTCTGTAAGACCATAGATACCACTGAATCTGGAATCACACTTCACAAATAAAAAAGCAACTGAGTACGCAAATCCAAGAACTACACATAATACTTTGGAAGATACATGGAAAGGCAGCATTTGTAAACAAAACAATTTAAAATAAGTGGCATGTTGTAGATTCANTTAAGCTGATCCCAACAAAGAGCTACAGCTCCTGTTGGAACTGTGGAGCCAAATTCCTCAGGAAGAGCTATCACATGCAGAGGAATAACACTGAACAGCAGTAATTTGCCACTTAGTACTAGGCAACTTATTTCACAGGAGCAGGGAATTAACTGCCTTGGGAGGAATGGCCTGCTGGGTATAGCTTGGTCTTCTGTAAGACCATAGATACCACTGAATCTGGAATCACACTTCACAAATAAAAAAGCAACTGAGTACGCAAATCCAAGAACTACACATAATACTTTGGAAGATACATGGAAAGGCAGCATTTGTAAACAAAACAATTTAAAATAAGTGGCATGTTGTAGATTCACAATTTACTGTGTTACTGCACAGCATGGTACAGAAGGCAGTTTAAATGAAAAGTATAATTCCTAACATAAGTGACCTTGACGCTTATGTCACAGACGCAAGATGAAATTGGAAGCTCTGCTGAACACCAATATCACGCGAGTCAGCACTGTTGTGCATACGTTGAGTGGCCTGGCCATAACATTATACTGTGTGTCCCATTGTGATATATGTATCAACATAAGAGGATGTGTCAAATACTTGCTTTAGAAGTTACCCATCAGAGTTTAGCAGCCTTAAATTCTGACATCCGTATTAACTTAATGACTGCTGTAAAAAAGGTACACGTTGTTCTGTAAATTGGAATCAAATGAACAATCATGCTACATAGGAAGAGATGACTAAGTCACATAAACAAACTGATAGCTTAGCTTTCTGAAGGGGGATTTTATTTGATCAAGTTCTCCTCTTGAATTATTTGACCTATCCTAAAAGCATTTCAAATCGTCACACCCCCCCCACATGTACAGCTTTTAACATGTCTAATTTCAACTGTGCATACTATTCATACCCTTTTCCCTACAAAAGGACTGAGAGCTGAAGCTAGAGCAACTTCTATTCCCCCTCCTCCCCTACTGAAGACAAAATATTAAAATCATTGGAGACCCTCCCACAAAAAGGAACATATGGAGGCAAAACTACCAGCTTTTGAAGTTCATCGCAAAAGAAGTACAGAGATACAGGAGCAAAATTCATTACTACTGAAATCAGTTGGAGCTTAGGCACTGGCTTAAATTAAAGCCAACTCTGTCCTTATTTCTTGCATAGAATATCGGTTTGATAAGAAAAGGATGACAGTGCAAGAATACTGAGAAGCCACTGGTTTCCAGATTAGAGTTATCAGTGCTCTGTACTTGCACACCACGAATAACTAAACCTCTGAAAGAAAAATCCATTTAATTTTCATCTTTCCTTTATAATCGTAAGGATGTATGAAATACTTGAAACCAAGTTAATGAACAATTCTTACAAAACTACATAGAGAAAAAGCACCCAATGGAGACTTGGACCCACATCCACAGAGGTGTAGTTCCTCTGGCCCAAAGACAGATAAGCATCTGAAACCTTCAGTGATCTCAGTTGCAATCCTTTCTCATAATTACAATGCTGGAGAGGAATTTTTATAGCCAACATTTTTCAAATGACTGTAAAACTTATCTTTAAGAGTAAGATTTAGGAGATTAATCAGCCCTTCCTCTATATCGATTTCCCCAGAACATAAGCTCCTTTAAAAAAAAACTGAAAACAACCTAGATTTTTCAGAAAAGCATTAAAGCCACTGATTTATTTTGCTATCCAATTTAGCAGAAAATCATCATTATCTCTGGAGTAAGATGTACATATTGTTTAGCATTCAAATCTGAACAGATTTTTTTTTTTCTCCCCTTGAAACGTAAGCCCAGATTCCCAACCTTAATGGCTGTAAACAGCTCTGAATGAGCCAATGCAGTGCTGCCTTCTCAGGTTTGCCAAGACCTCTGCTCTATGCAATTCTCAAACAGCTGCAGTATTGAGAAGACCAGGCTGTTCCACGCTGCCTTTCAGAACCCTGAGGACAGCAGCCAAGCAGAGAAACAGTATTACTCTCCTTTCTCCTTGGTACTAGGCTGACTTGTAGAAGCAGAATCTAGAATAATTCCCACAGGACATTAACCTAAGAATACAGAGGTAAAGCAAAGAAATATTTTCATTAACCAAATAGTTTCTTTCACCAGCTGAGAGTAGGATGTTTCAAAAAACCCTACTTCTTAGTGGCACATATGGAAGTTGGATGGCTTGAATGTGGTCCAAGTACAGTAGTCTGCTGGGAGTGCCTGAACCTCGCTAGCAGCTGGGACAGGGTTTATCATCAGCGATGTGTCCTCCGATGCCATACTTCTCCACAGCAGTCTCTGGGTAATGAATGGCACGCATAAAAGCATTTATCTCATAATTCAATACTACAGTGTTTGCTACAGGAAGTCCTTGATTCAATGGGCATCCTCACACTTCCTTTCTTTACAGTTTGGGCAAAAGGCTCGTTTTAGAAGTACTAACTACTAGAAATATACATTTATATTGCTTTTAACCAGCAGTCTTACAATAGAGTAAGTACATCGAATCCCATATCAATAAAAATCTACAAAAGAGTCATTAAGGAAGGATGACAGCTAGCTCTCCTTTACGATTTTATCAAATCAACAATTTGTTTGGCTTCAACATATAGCAAAAAAAAAAAAAGGCTTAGGTCTGTCAAAACATTATTTGACTAGTGAAGTCCTTCAGAAAAATCCATACAGATTTCATGTTTGCCAGCCTAATTAAAAGCAAAACTGTTACTTGCTCCTCTAAAAGGAGTGCAGGACAGAAATGGCAGATGATTCTTAAGTAATCATCCACCAAGTAACTAAGAATTAATGATTTCTAGGTATAATATTTCAGGAAACAATTTTTGTATTATGAACATTTTTCTTTAACGAAGAATGTAATGGACTGTGCTTAGTTCCCAAAAGACCTTTCTTTCCATCAGCAATTTCTTCAGAATAGTTTTTGTTATCTCATTTCTATACAGCCAGAGAGAATCCATCATCTTACACATTGCATAGGATCTGTTAAGACGAGGCAGGACTTAAAGACATACTTAAATATTTAAAACAAAGATTATTTTATTTGACTTTTAAGCCCCTGAAGAAGGGCTCATTACTGCTGCACTGCTGCTAGGTGGAATTGTAAGAGGAAAGAACCAGCTATATTATGTAGCCATAGGCAGGAAGATCATCACAATTAGCTATAGGAGGAATGGTGAAGTCATCTAGGGAGTTCCTGAATGCTGCACTTTGGGAAGGAAAGCGATTCGTTCCTCTCCTCTGGACCATGTAGGAAAGGCTGGGTTCTAGACTAGGTAACTAGAACCAATTCAAACAAACCATAAGGATAATCTGGTCAGAGGGAATAGCCAGTCATCAATTCCTGATAGCCAACATTTTTAATACTCTACTTCACCAGAATAAGGGAAATATGACTCCATTTGAACCCGTTCAGTCCTCTTACATGCACCAAACACTAGGCATGGAAGATGCAAGACAGACAAAGAGAATTTTTTGAACCCTCTGCAAGAATTTATGAGAGAAGCCTTTACCTCAGAGCCATTTTCCCTATTCTATACCTGTGGTTTGCTTGGAAATCATAAGTTTAGGAAAAGGTGGTTAAGTTATTTTTATCTGTTTGTAGTAAGGATGGCTTCCTTTCCTGACAAGGAGATTTGGGTTTCTCTGGGACATGAGATCAAAGAGCAGCCCTCCTCCTATTACCTCTCCCTGCTCCACTCATCAGAACATGCAGGTCGTTATCAACAGGCTGAAATAAATTGTTCATACACTTACATCATTAGTAAAAAGACAGATGCACAAATCCTTGTTCTTTTAAAGAAAACAATGTCAGAGTCTAAAATAAAAACCACATGGGGTCTAGGAAAGCTGATAAAAAGCAGCATGCAGGAAATATTCTGGAAAAAAAAGATGCAGGAAAGCAAGATCTTCGCTGCAACAAAGGAAACGTCAGTGTAGTACGAAAGATTAAAAACCTGCCACAAACTATGCAGAGAGACTGATCTAAATTCCCTGTCCAAGGTGACTGGAACCTCGGAGACGCAGGCGGGGATGCCGCCCCGGCCCTCCGGCTCCACAGCGGACAAAGGGGGTTTATGGGCTTCTGCAGGACCCCTTGGGAGACAGGGCTCCGCAGAACGCGTCCCCCCCGCGCCCGGGGACAGCCGCCGGGACGCACCGCGGGGCACCCGCGGCTCTGCCCGGGGAGGAGGGTCCCGCCAGCTCAGACCGGGCGCTTCACCCTTCTCCGCACCGGGGGGCCTGCCCCGGGAGCTCCCCGCAACCCCCGGGGGCCCGGCCCAGCCGCCCCTCCCGCCCAGCGGCCAGCCAGCCCCCCGGGCTTTTCTCCCCCCGGCGCCTCACGCCGGCCCCACCGCGACAGCGCCAGGCCCCNGAGCCCCCAGGGCGCTGGCGGAGCCCCCGCCCGGCCACCTGCCGCCCCCCGGCGGGTCCCCGCCGCCGGCCCCCCTCACCCGCGGACTCGCCGGTGTTGATCCAGTCCGGGTTCGCCAGGCTGGCGATGGCGAAGATGTCGGCGGCCAGGAAGAGGCATCCTGAGATGATGGTCAGTTTGTCCATCTCCTCCGGCTCCGGCGGCTCCCGGCTCCGGCCTCCGCCCGGCTCCGGCAGCAGGCCCGGGCCGGGGGCGCCTCACAGCCGCGGCTCCATGGGCCCCGCGCTCCCCTCGGCAGCGGCGCCAGGAACGGGCCCCCCCGGACGGAGCCGGAAGCGAACCCGGCAGGCGGGGGGGCGGTGGTTACTCCGGAAGGGAAACCCACTCTGCCCAGCGTTCTCCCCCGGTCGGGGCGGGGCTTCCCGCGGGGGGCGTGGCCTCCGCCGCAACGGGGCGGGGGAACCCCCGAGGCCGCGGCGGGCTTTCCCTAGGGAGCGGCGCGGGGCGAGGCGGGGCTTGCCGCTGGTGGGCGGGGCGTAAGGCGGGGCTGGCCCCAACGCGGCGGGCCGGCGGCCGGGCTCGGGGGTGGGTTGTCTGAGCGAAGCGCGAGGAGGGGCGAGGGGCGGAGCGGAACGCCAGCGGTGGGCGGGGCTTATGGGAGGGGGCGGGGCATGCCGCCGCCGCGGGGCCTGTGGGGGCGCTGCTGCCGCCGCCGCGGGGCTGGGGAGCGGGGTGGCCGTCGCCTCAGGATGGGCCTCCTGTGAGGGGCGGCCGGCGAAGCGGGGCGGCGGCTCCTCCTCGTCCCCTTTCAGCTTCGCCCTGGGTGGGCGCCAACACTTGCCCCGGGGCCGGGTCCTTCGCTGCCCTCACGCAGCCGTATCCCCAAGGGTGTTTTTCAACCCAGGCACACGGGGATTCCTCTCGTCTCCCCGCGCCGGCCCGGAGCCCTCAGGCTGGGTGCAGCCGGAGCTGCCCGCTCCTCACCGCCCTCTGGCAGGGCCTGCCATCCCCCAAGGGGAAACGCGCACAGAAAGACGAGAACGAGCAACTTGGAACTTGGTCAGCTCTGTGTAAAGAGAGCTGAGGAACGATCACAGATCTGTCTTCACCACACACACACAAATCTCGTGTTTTACTAGTCTCTGTCACTCTTTATCCCTCTGAAATATTGGGCATGAGCTTAAATTTCAGAGTTGCATCTGTAGCAATGGTAGAAGCAGGGGAAGTGAAAGGACCGATTCATGGAGCTTCCTCCAGACGTTACACAGCTGTGGAGCACCCCAAAAGCCCCCTACATTGTGTTGCTGTCTGTGCTGATGTTTGGAAGAAAACCTAATTAATCTTGACTAGAAAACACCCAAGTACAGCGATTTGTTATGACATGCTTTTCCATGGATTCAGCTATACTGAAGCATGGGGAAATCTGTAGCCAATAAATGAACAATGCACCAAATGTGGGATACCAGCCCGGTTTTGGCCACAGTAACTCTGTGCCTTTGATATTGTCACTCTGCCACGGGAATGCTGAACTAATTAGTCTAGCAGCCCTCACATCTACAGGTACTTGAAAAATATCTAATTGCTTACATATTTTTTTCCTTCTAACAGCGAACACCCACCTGATTTTTCCAGAGCAGTGTAACTGGTCTATACAGAAGATATTGGGAAACCAAGCGGGTGATTGTCTGTGCTGTTTATTTTTATGTAAGTCTTTTATGTAGATGGGAGACTATACAAACAGAATGGAGATATTAGTAAAGTAATCTTAAAGTGTTCAACAGCAATCAGTAGGACTTATTATTTGGAGGACAAGAGCTGTACTTAGGTTCTATTCAAAGCTCCTATTCTTGACAGATTTTCTTAAGGGTGGAGAAAATAGTAAGACTTTTGATGAAAAACAGCTGAAATTATTCCTTTTAAACAGGGAACAACTGGTGTGTGGAAGAAATGGGACAATTGATTTTTTAGTTAAAAGATTTAAAAATTATATTGCGCTAACAATGGGAATCCAGCAGCCTTGAAAAGAAATTATTGCCAAGAATCATCTGCAACTATCCTATAAACTGGCTTTAAGTGGTATTTAAATAGCTTTTAATACAACCATTATGTAAAGGTCTGCCTCAAAATGAGTTTGTCTCCAAATAACAGCTTCATGGCAAAAGGAATAAAGGAAGGAGGGGTGGAGAGGGTACACGAAGGGAAGATACGGTTTTCATTGGCTTTTGATATTCAGGCAAATATGAAGTCAGATATAGTGACAGAATCCCGTCTTCATACCCTGCAGGCTGTGTAGTCAGTTATTTAATCGTTCTGAGGTTTATTAGGAGATGAGTAGATGCCTAAGGATGCCATGTGGCAGGGACACCACCGGCTATAGGTTCTCAAGGAAGCTTTGAGCCTTCAGACAGAGCTGAGGTGTTGACAGACGGGCAGCCTAAATAGAATTACTCCTCTGGACTGAAACAATGCGCTGGATACGGACACATCCTCTGCCCAACGCCAGACTTCCCTATGCCCATGTTACTGGTCTGGCGCTGGGGGCGGGGCTCAGAACCCGCCTGCCCCGGCATTCTGAGCAGCTGCTGGGGGTTGTCGCCTCCTCACCTGCTGGTAGAGTCTTCCTCCACAGGCCATCATGGAGCAGTAGCACATTTTCAAGAGGCTCACCCAGGACACCCCTGCACAGGGGTTTTGGCTCCATAGAAAAAGCACTTTCTCTGGACTCGATGGAATGTACACAGTCTTCGCCAGTGGTTGGGGATGAAACTAAGAGTGAGTTTCCATCTCTCTCGGTCATTTCTTCCTCTGTTCATTTCCATCTCCTCACTGCTGCCCCAGCACTGCTCTTCCAGTCCTGTATTTCAGTATCTCAAACTTTTTAAGTCCTTGTGCTATCAGACAGTTTATCTTCTTCACAGAGCCTCCAGTGCCCCAATTTTTCTTAGTATCAAGAGGCATTCCTGCTCTTGGGGTTGAGTATTTGGAATCATAGGCAGATAACAAGAGGAAAAGGGTGTTTCTTCAGCAGAATGGGATTGGATTAGATCCTATGCTGCTGCCTGCAGAAACTGCAGAATTTAAGGGTGACCTTGGAGAAAATCAGGGGGTGTTAGGGGAACTGTCATGTAAGTTCTGTCAAGTGTCTAAACTGTAGCACAGAACAAAGAGAAAATCCACCTTCCTCGGAGACTATATAGACTGATATCAGGTATAGTAAAAAGACAAGAGTCTCATCTAAAAGTGTGAATCTTAGCATTCCTCCTAAGTGTTTTGTAGGCTCTGTATTAGTCACAGCTTTCATGGTTTTAAATCTCTCATGTCCAGGAAGATAACTTCATGCAATAAGAAGCAGCTTAAAATCAGGATTTGGGCTTCTAATTAAAGTTAGCTAGTTTTGTTATTAACATTTTTTGTTTGTTGTTTCACTGCTGATCATTTGTTGACCTACAACTGCTCATGAATTTTACTGGAATTTGCTGAATAATTTTTGGATAGAAAATAATATAAATTAGCCTTAAAATCATAGAATCATAGACCCATTTGATTGGAAAAGACCTTTAAGATCATCAAGTCCAACTGTACCTGTCCACTACTAAACCATGTCTCTAAGCACCTCGTCTACCCATCTTTTAAATACCTCCAGGGATGGTGACTGGACCACTTCCCTGGGCAGCCTGTTCCAGTGCATGATAACCCTTTCAGTGAAGAAGTTTTTCCTAAGATCCAATCTAAACCTCCCCTGGCACAACTTGAGGCCATTTCCTCTCATCCCATCGCTTGTTACTTGGGAGAAGAGACCGACCCCCACCTCACTACAACCTCCTTTCAGGTAGTTGTAGAGGGCGATAAGGTCTCCCCTCAGCCTCCTCTTCTCCAGGCTAAACAACCCCAGGTCCCTCAGCTGCTCCTCATAAGACTTGTGCTCCAGACCCTTCACCAGCTTCGTTGCCCTTCTCTGGACACGCTCCAGTGCCTCAATGTCCTTGTAGTGAGGGGCCCAAAACTGAACACAGTACTCGAGGTGTGGCCTCACCAGTGCCGAGTACAGGGGAAGGATGACTTCCCTGGTCCTGCTGGTCACACTATTTCTGATACAAGCCAGGATGCCGTTGGCCTTCTTGGCCACCTGGGCACACTGCTGGCTCATGTTCAGTTGGCTGGCGACCAATGCCCCCAGATCCCTCTCCGCCAAGCAGCTTTCCAGCCACTCATCCCCAAGCCTGTAGTGTTGCATGGGGTTGTTGTGACCCAAGTGCAGGACCCGGCACTTGGCCTTGTTGAACCTCATACAATTGGCTCAGCCCATTGATCCTCACTTCATATCATCTGTTTACATTTATTGGCCTGGGAGTTAAGTACTCATTCTGGAAGTAGGAAACTAGGATTCAGTTCCCTCTTCTGCTGTAAAAGATTGAAACACGCATTTCTTGAAAAGCGACGAAGAACACCATAGGAAAGGTTTCGATCGCTTCTACTGGTCCTTTTCCACTTTGCATAAATTCCTGAGCTGGAAAAACAGTAGCAAGTCAGACATCCAAGCTCTCAGAATTATCAACAGATGAAAATGTGTTCCAGGGTGGGTCTTCCTTTGCTTTTCTTGCATGACCATGAAAATTAAGTATTTAATCCAAATGAAATGTAGTATTCTACTCCACAACAAAAAAATCCTGCACTTTTCATTGGGAAGGAAAAAAAAATTCAAACCATTCCCGCTTCCTTCTCTGTTCTGTTCAGCAGCCAAGTTGACAAATCAAATGTTCACATTGCGATACTTTCAATCCTAATTCTTTTATAGACATCTTGTGCTGTCATTTAAAGCCTGATCCAAAGTTTTACTGAAGCCATTGGAAAGATGACCAAGTTTCTGTATTTTAAAGAAGAGGGGTAAAGTGGTGGGAATTTTTATTAACTGATTCCAGACCGCTGGAGATGGTCTCGAGCAGTTAAGTTATTGTTTTGCTACTGTCAGAAGTTACATTTAGAGATTATATCTTAAAACAGAGACAAAAAAGTCATTTTTAACAGAATACAGTTTGTTTTAGGAGTCTCAAGCACTCGTGTGACAGTCTTAACTTTTCCTAGCTCTTGATGAGGACAACAGGCTTGAGAGATGGAGGATTTACTTTATTACCCTATTATATTCTTGGTGAAGACATTGGGATAATGTCATCTATATTGTATTACTTGTATTATACATTTTAATGGATAGCGGATGCTCAAGAGTATTTTATTTCTGTAGGTGCTAAATGCGGCAAGCACAGTCCCTTCCTTCATGTCAGCAGTAGGGCGTGAAACCACTGTGCTGGAAATTTAGAAATTATTCTCTGCTATAAATATTGATTTGAAAAATCAATTTTTGATAGGAATTCAATCTTTTCTTGAAGTCCTTGACAGCTGACAACTCCTCTGTTCTGTTATTCTGAAACAACCGTTATTCTGAAACAACCGTTATTCTGAAAGAACCAACAGTGATACTCAAATTTAATACCATTGAAAATATTCTTGTTCTGCACTTATGCTTTGAGCCTGTCTCTGATTTATTTACACTTACACAGATCAAAAGAAACTCAGTTTAAAATTACAGAGACAAGAAACTAGCACAGACTGTATAAAGCTCAGTGCCAGCATTCCATTGTAATGAAATACCTGTGATCTTAAAATAGCTGATATGGGTGACTGTTTCATAATCAGATCAAGATTTAAGTCTATATATTGTTCTCCAGCAAAAACAGATTTCCTATTCATCAGCAGGTTTGTCCCAAAATAGTTTGACTATTACCTTTATATAGCAACTACACTTGAACAATATCATTCTTTGTTCAGTGCATTATTGTTCAAGTAATTTCACTCTACAAGTTAAACAAAACTTCCTGAAGGCTTGAAATTAATTTGCCTTATTGTTTGCTTTTTATGTCTCTTTATTATACAGAATAGTTACAAAGTGGCAATGGACTAATCTCTGTGCTCTAACAATCCATGCAGGTGTTCATTCACTAAATGCTTTAAACCTGAAATGTGCCATATCAGTACTAACAGACTATTACTAGTTATTAAGGTTTCTTGTGGAACATCAGACTCCTATATTAAGCTTGTAATTGAAAGCTCTGTAAATTTGACTGCTTCATATGGGTCCCTAGGCCAATTACATTAGACTCACGAACTACAGTTTGGGTACGATAGTGTGCTATGTTATTACCATTTATTAAATTGTCTCTAATGTAGAAATCTATGAAGCTAAGAGTTGAGTGTAATGAAGTAATTTAGAAATTTACTGGCTGTATAGTGAAAATGCATATCTTTAAATTAGAACAATTTTCCCAGCATTGCCTTTATAGTTTGGGCAGTCCTTTCTTCTTGCACCTTTCAAAGAGAATTAGAATTCCAAGCACTAGGAAGAAAGATCTACTTGTTTGATGAGATAAAAGCCATCAAGTGGAGTTCTTAACCTCTTTTTAGACAAGGATTTGCACTTTTGATCCAAGTATAAAAA
This sequence comes from Balaeniceps rex, assembly GCA_013401315.1. Classification (NCBI taxonomy): domain Eukaryota; kingdom Metazoa; phylum Chordata; class Aves; order Pelecaniformes; family Balaenicipitidae; genus Balaeniceps; species Balaeniceps rex. The sequence continues at coordinate 31,616 of VYZW01010854.1, read as the reverse complement.
TCAGTGGAAAAATCCTGATCATAAAATAGAAATGGATTTGAATTTGAACAAGTACCTTTTTATTATCTTAGGAGCTGGTAGCTTTAATCTATTCCCTAAAAAAACTGCCTATGGTATACAAAAGCATACAAATGATTCTGATTTCGTTATTTTTAGGGTTTTTTTTTCATCCATAAGGTAAAAAATACAGAATATTAATCACTGAAACTAAGTAGTTCTATTTGCAACAATTTGAAAAAGGCAAGTTCCAACAGCATTTTCAATAAAGGCTACAAGAACAAGGAGTCAAATTATTTGTGGCATGTGACGGTTGAGGACTGGTAGCATTGTCCCTTTGTAGCTGATCTTAGTTTTTGGAGCCAAAAGAAACAATCTGAGCATGCTTCATGGAGCACCTGGATCTAACTCAGCTCATTCCACACACACAAAAAAAGCAAACAGCTGAATTTGTTCAATTCATGTTTAGAGTGAACTTACAAAAACTTTGTATTTAAGAGCAAAGCTGTAAAATTTTTGCAGAAAATAGTATTTTGTAGAAGCTCCATCTCTTAATGATACCAGAGGCAGCACACTTATTTTGGCAGTAATACCAATGTACAGAGCACGGGGCTCAAGAAAAATACAATGCACTGCATAGGAGTTTTTCTTGCAGTGAATTAGGTTTTATCTTTATGGACTTATTTTTTCAGTTAAGTAAGCTGAGTATTATCTGTACAATTTCAAACTGGAACCTAAAAGAACAATTTTATTACTGCTTATAGCTTGAAAGTGCTGGTGCCATTCTGCTGACTTTAATGGGGAGGATGTAGCAATTAACAAAAGTAGTGAGAGGCACTGATGTCTTAAAAATCCTACAGTTAGACTCACCAAACTCATATGTACGTATGCATGCCCTATTCTCCATGCCAACAAGAAGAAACAGGGCTGCTTAGCATGTGTGTTTCCTCAGAACACCTCCATAGGGCAAGAGGTTATCTCCACATCAGTGGCCACTGAATGGTATCAATCACAAAACCGATAGGTGAACTGGAAAGCTGGGTGGTTCAGACTCCAGATGCTGGAGCGGAGGAGCAAAATTATCTATGTCTGCAGTTCAGAGATGGCTTTGACTCACCACAACAGTGTTATCAGCACAACATGGGCAGAAAAAACAGAATTCTGAAAGAATCTATTAAAAGCTGAGAGTGTCTTGCAGATATTTTAAAGCATAAGTACATTATGTCTATGCATTTTGGAACACGTAATCTGGGTGATTTACATTTCTGTTTGAGGCTGAGAACTTACAGAAAACTGTTGGTAAAATGTTTCCTGTTGCTTTTTTGGTATCTGCTATCCTGGTACTTGTTCCACAACTTCTTGTTTGCACCCCAGTAGAACCAGTATCTTGTGATAAGCTAGGGTGGAGAAAGGGCGTGATGATGGAGTAGAAGGAGTAGTTAGTGGAAAAAGTGAATGAAAAAAAGGTAGTCAGTTGTTCAGGTAAACAGTTTTAAAGCCTGTAAACTTTTGCTACAGGCATTTTCAACCCAAAAGGGTTAAGAAGAAAATAGAACAGATGGAGAGAGGCTCCTTGCTCTGCAGCAGGAGGCAGCTGTACTGCTTGTTTAAATCCCCTACGCTGTTCTGTTGCAGTTCAGTACATAATGTTTACTGATACTGCTCCTCTGTGCAACTGTTTCTGCCAGGCTGCTGATAGAGCTGTAGTCTGCTGCAGCCTGATTCTGCTTGCCTTTTGCAGTCTCCAAAATTACAGGTTTACCCAGTAATTGCAATTCCCCCAACTTCTTGAAGCCCATCTTGTTATACCCCATGGTATATATAGGTGCTGGGGCTTCTGTACTCTGTTGTTCTTGGATGCAGTACTGCTTTTTGCAAACTGCAGCTCAGTGCTTTCCACTGGCAGCAGGTAATAAGAACATTATTTGCAGCCTTATCCCTTAATACAAACAAACAAACCAACCAACCAACCAACCATCACCACCGCTTTCTGCTGGAACTCTTTGGTTAGATTCTGCACCAGCTCTTGTAGGCACCTCCTACTTCTCCCCTGGCCCCACTTGACATTGTCTTGCAACGTGCCCATATATTGGTTGTTCTCAGAGCGGAGGGACAGGCACCAGGAAACCCTGGAAACCTCCAGGGGCCCAGACAAACATAAGGCGACATGGCTGTTACACAGATTCTCCAGCATCCACCTAGGTAACCTTAGCCACTGCGGAGGAAGGGGTACACTCGGCTCCATACCAACAGATAAACAGCAAGGTGACAGTCAAGGGTAGGCAGCAGATATGCATAGGTGGGGTATTCCAGCTGTGAAAAGGTATAGGGAAGCAGTGGAAAGATGCCAGCAGAACTGTTTGGAGTGCAGCTATGTAACCTCAGCTCAACCTTGTTGGAGTCTGTCTGGTCCCAAGCAGTGGTCCTGATTAGGGCATGCACCATTGTACCTTTATCTTGCCTAAAAAACCTCACAGACATGGAAGGTAGCACTGAATAGGCAATCTAAAGTTTAGCACGTTCACTCAGAAAAATCCCAAAGTAAATAAGTGAACTGCAGCTTTCCTTAGTGTTGTGAAAAGGTTAGTTTTAACAGAGATAAAACCCCTTTCATTAAAAAAGAAAGTAAAAAAACCCCAAAACCCTGCATCCAGTTGGTTTGAAGAGCTGCTAAACGTGCTTTTACATTAAAATGTGGAAGTGGTTAAGACTACGTATTTTGTAACACAAACATTACAAAAATTGAAAAAGTCTCTTAAACTGCTGTTAATTTTCTTCCTTGGCAGGTGATGTTCTAATAAAAATTGGACATGCTAGAGTTTTAGGATGGACTCTGAGAAAGCTTAGGCAACTCCTGCACAATATTCTGGTAGGAACCACCCTACAAATCAGAGTTTACAGAGATTTTGTTGAAGTACCTCAACACTGGCAAAGTGCAGTTGAATTAATTCCTGAAGCAAAGCTTCCTGTGGCAACAGCAGAGTAAGAAATAAGTATTGTACATAACGAGAATTTCACACCTCGTTTATTATTCTAGCAAGAAACAAGAAATAGTGTTAACAGCTTTTTCATTTTAGGATAAAATGTTAGTCTAAGGTTTTACTTTCATTTATTTTTCTGAAATAGAAAACTGTGATTTGAAATGAACAAATACCAAAAGTTTATTTTCCTAGTTACAGTGAAGACAGGGTCAGGACAAACATCAATTTTAGACATGCCCCTTCCCGCCTCCACAG
>VYZW01010853.1:31792-64200 GCA_013401315.1 Balaeniceps rex | reverse complement strand
AAGCATTGGGTGTCTCAGCATTACCCCACTTCTGGAGGTGGCAGTCACCCTGCCTGGGACAGGGTTACTTTGAGTGTTGCACATCTGCCCATTTTGAAGAGCTCCTATGAATATGTGAGTTGACACCAAGTAAGCTGTAGGATGATAAAATGTGGTGTTAAATTTGAAAGGAATTCTCTCTGTGACTGTTAGGTGAAGTTTCCTGGCAGGCTCAAGGAGTAAGGGAGAAGATCAGGATGCAGGGAGTTCTGCAACCTGTGACAAAAATTTTCCTTTCTTCCTGCCATTTCTGGATCTCATTTATTTGTGTTTTCTACACTTCAGGATGGGGACCAATTTGCAAGATCGTGCCCTAATCTTATCCTCTCCTTATGAGTTACCTAATGTAAATAATAGGGAGGGATTCATTCAGAAGGATGTGAATCTTTAGGTCATAATAGTTTGAGGACTGTGTGGGTTCTAGTATAGGAAACCAGAGATACCTTGCAAGATGGATAAAAAGGTTGATGACAGCTATGTTCAGAAGTAAGAACATAGAAGTAAACTTCTTTTTACCTGGGGTTATATTCTGAAGCTCTTGTGAAACAGAAAATGGAGGAAGAATCCATGCGCTTTCCACAGACTGTAGTCTTTCAGATGTGGGAAACAGCAAGGTGCTTGCATCCTGGTGCAATGGCAGTAGTGTCTGAACCACCTCTGTGGAAATGAGATCGTTACAGTTTAAGGTGAAAGATCATTTAGATTTATGTAAAAGGGACCTTATGTTAATAATTTGCTATAGGATTGGGAATGTAGTTTAAAAGCTTTTACGGCATGTGATTGAAAAGTCTTTGCCAGTATCTGCCAGCATGGGAAGGACCATGGGAAGGAAGCTAGAGTTCAACCCCCCCTTTAGAAAATGGGGGAACTCTTTACCCAAGTGGCTTCTCTCACTGGAGCAGGAAGATATTTTTTAACATCTCTAGATGGCCTCTGTTTGCAAGAGTGTTAATAACAGTATTGTGTTAGGGCTGTGTTGTCTATCTGTGAGCTTTGACAGATGCTTGCTTGGACACCTGATTGCAAACCTAAATATTTCAGACTATGGTCTTGTGCTATGGGTATAGACTTAACGTAGGTCTAGTAGAGTTTTACAAAGAAGATGGTTCTGAAGGGCATTAACAGGGTCAATGCATTAAAAACAGGGGCAGTCAGGTCACTCCAGAATGAAGGAATAGGCTGGCTCTGAATGCTGCACTTAGTAAGTATTTAAGATCTACCATGTGTATGTTTTTACAGATGTAATATAAGCCGATTCAGACATAATCCTGCAAACTTACCCAACTGGTCCTACAAACATACCATCTCTGTAGTCTAGTATATACTTAAGCCTGAAGAAGGCAGACTGTAAAGGGTGTCTGGTCTAATTCTTCACTTGGTAGGATACTCAACTACTCCGTGTCACTTCTGATAAATATTTATTGTTCTCTTCTTAAAAAACCCTCCACAATGTTCCCCAAGCATCTCTTCTAATGTTTTATTATCCTTACTGTGAGAAAGTTTATCTAATGTCTAACTTAAATCATCTTAACTGCAATTGAGGGTCATTAGTACTGCTTCAGTACTTGTTACATAAACCTGCATCTTTCCTCAGTCTTCTAGACTAATTATTTCAGTTTGCCATGTCTTCTAGACCTCTGCCCATTCTTGTGTTCCTTTGGAGCTTTTTCAAGGGGTCCACATCTTTCCTTAGACAGGACAGCCAAAGCTGGGTCTGATGGTTCAGCTGAGCTGTTATCTGTACCAAGCTGAGCGAAAAAATTACTTTCCCTTATGAGGAACACTGCTGCTGACACATCCCTAGTGCAGTGAAGTCGTGCTTTTGCAGAAGAAACTATCAAACTATTCTGTCAGGACTCTCGGGGCAGGAAAGAAGATGAATGGAAAGTCAAATCTTAAACATACCTGGTATATTGCTGGACAGATGAGAAGTGGCATTAAATAAAGTCACCAGAGGTACTTCTACAGCATCCGACTTGATGTTTGAGATTTTGTGTGGCTCCAGGGTAGGCAAAATCCTTCTTGTTCCCAGATCTCTGTCTGAATGCAATTCCTTTGTGCCACTGGATAAACTACTTGCAGACTGCATCTCTGTTCTGAGCATGCTGCTGCTGTAAGAAGAACGAAGTATATTTGTTGCTCTGGATAGCTCAGACATGCCAAAGCTAGAAAAGTCTACTGGCAGAGTAAAAACTGGAGCAGCATCAGGATGGGACAGAATGACCAGACTTGTTTCATAAGATGCTTCAGCTTTACTAGGGAAAGTGCTGTATAACATGCTAGAAAAGCAGGCTGAGGCTTCAGGACTGAAATTCAATTTGGGATAGAGCGTCTGTGCTTCTCTCTGGGTTACAGAAGAAACTGTGCGTTTTCCTCCAGCAAATGGAAACCCGTTGGGCTGTGGGATAGTCATAAAAGGTTTAGATAACTGTTCATAGTCATTAGCAAACACTTGGCTCAGACTGCTACTCGCTAGCACAGGTGGAAATGTGTCATCGATGGGAAATGCGAAGTCAGACAAAGTTGTGGCTCTTCCTGAAGCTGTTGGGAATAGTGAAGGGAGTGTTTCTGGAGAGAGGGATGCACTAGAAAGCATTTCAAGTTCTGGAAAGTGGCTTTTTGCCTTGTCGCTGTAATCTGGCACTTCTGATACTGACATTGCTTCTGGCAAAAATACATGAAATTCTGTCTTAGAAGGAAATGCCTCTGCTGAGCTGTGAGGCCATTCATGGAGAGTGTTTATCACCCAAGCGTACATGGGCCTGGAAAGCTGGTCTATGTCTGAAGTGATGTCCTGCAGGGAATGGTATGTGGATACTTCTGATTTAATAGAAAGGAAATATGAGTCTGTCTCAGGCATGTGAGGCTCCAGCTGCTCTAACAGCAAAGATGTGCCAGAAGCTCTAGTAGGTAGCACTTCCAGTTCAGTGAAGAGAAGCGTTGTTTTAGTAATCAGTGAAGGCGAAAGATCTGGAAAATTAGAGTCTGCAAAGATAATAGATACTGGTGAGTTAGTTGGCATGTCCCATGCTGAGTCCGTTTCTAAGGTGACCAAACTTTCTTGACTTATAAGATGGATATTAGTCTGCATCTTGTAACTTGCCATCGTTATACTTTCTTCACAGAAGGATGATAAGCCCCGAGTAGGTGATAACGCAAATTGTGTGAGTAAGTGGCTTGGCGCAGTAGAGGACAAAGGCCTGGAAGCATCTCCTGCAGCTGGTGTCTGGGTAATTCTAATTGGTTTTAACATAGGTGTTGGCGTGATCATTAATCGCCTATGTTGTTGTCTTGGAGCCTTTCTTTCATAATCGCCTCTCCTAAGTATTCTCCAGCCTGCAATTTCATACCCTAGCAGCTGTGAGAGGTGATGTGAGTCAATGTTGTGTTGCAGGACTTGGATAAATTCGTGGAGCACGGCAAACACTCCACACTTAACAGGCCAGGAGAGTCCTACATAATGGTTCACCGTGAAGTCGATGTGCCCAGTGTCTTCAGCCAGTACGGTCAGGCTCTGTGAGCCTCTGTGTGCCGAATCTGTGTATTGCAACAGGGTTAGTAGGGAGGAATCCAGGTGGAGATACTCGGCCATCGTGCACATGATGTAGAGGCGTTCCTGTACTTCCAGGGTTTCTGCTCCAGTAGAGAGAATGATTTCAGCAGAAATGATGGGAACTTCCTTCCCACACCTGATATTGAAAGTACAAAATTGCATTGGTTGAGTTGTTTATCTGCCCCCCTGTTTTTGTGAAGATACCTGTTTGGATTTAGTCTATCATCTTATGCACATACATCGCTCAAAATTTTACCTCTAAGTCCAAAATTTCCTCCTGCTGGATATATGAATGTTTCCCATTGCCATTAACTTCAGCGAGCGATCGGTTTGATCCCATTGCTTGTGTAGAACACAGCAGCACAGTCTGAATTTACCAAATGCTATCCTCACTATGTGGACACTTAAGAGAGATTCCCAGTCTATTAGACATCAAATGTAGGTACTTAAATTAAGAAAGTACCATCAGTGGAAATAGATGGTGTCTTGTGGAGGGAATTCAGAGTCTTGCTGGGAGCCTGCTCCTCTCCCTGCTGACAGAAGAGCTCCTGTTCCTAACTGAGGCAGGGAGGCTGGATGCCACCTGTACAGTGGCAACCTGGAGAATCAGTGCCCCAGTGCCACTGGGCTTGCCATCTTTGTGCCCATGCTTGCTGTGCACTACTGCTCTAGGGTAACGAAGCCTCCTGCTTTTAGTTTTGACACGTGCTCATTTAATATTTTGGGGGGCTTGGTTTATTTTTGTTTTGTTTTGTTATTTGTTTTGGGTTTGTTTCCCTGATGTCATATTTCCATGGTAGGAAAAAACTACCCTGTGTCAGTTAGGGANTCTTTTTTTTTAACCCCCCCCCCCCGCCCCGCCCTGATTAGGGCAAAAGCCATTGGAAGTTAGCAGTACTCACTGGTAGCTGTTTGGCATGTGGTTCAAGCTCCCCTCCGTGTCCAGGAATAAGGTGCCATCCTGAACACGGATGGTGAAATTTCCAGCAGCTCTCAATTTTTTTGGGGCACGCGTCCTTCCAAAGGCAGCTATGTTCATCAGGTATACTCCGCTCTCCCCTGCCATCGGCAGTCCTTGCAGCGTGTTTGTTTTGGGGTTGAAGTCCAACCATTTTGGCAAATCGGCACCACTGGCTAAAGTGACCTGCTCCGTAAGAGGGTGGCAGATAAGCAGAATTAGAGATAGGAAATGGTGTTACTGCTCTGGTTTTACATATTGCAAGTTCTAACTGGACAGAAGTCCAGGAACAGCCACAAATGATCCAATTAAAAATCTAGAAAGCACAGTGCCTTCTTTTTCATGTAGTGCTTGTTTTGTGTGTTTTTTAATGTAGTGGCAACACTTACTGTCCATTTTTAAGACCCTGCATTCTTCAGACTGCAGGTAGATAAAATGCATGTCATGCCGGGGTTTTGTTTATTTGCTTAGTACGTAACTGCTACATTGGCAATGAATCATGGCGAACTTTTTGCCATCGGTTCTATTTATTTCTAATACATCTGAGGCACTTCTCTGGAAGGAGATTTTTAATGAGTCATTTTAAACATGAAGTGAATGCCCATTTGCTTCAGGATTGTACCAAGAAGTGTATTTAATAGCATTACCTTGTACTGAGTTATCGTTCCCTGAAAGGCAAATACTGGCACTGGATAATAGAATATTTTTCCCATAAGGATGGTTGCGTCTGGGATTCCTTGCAGGCTCTTTGTTTCTTCACGTCTGTTATTTGATCCCTTGGCAACCACAGCAGGCGTGTTTACACAGACAGATACCAGTGCAAAGAGAAGAGGGAGCGTGGGTAAGACTCCCATCCCCGGGAGCAAAGGGGACCCTGAGGCAGGAAACCTGTTGTGGGTGCCCGCTGGGTCCCTGCAGGCATCCATCCTCACCCAGTGGGTGTACGGGGCTGCCTGCCGCTGGCAGCTGGGTGCTGCTACTTCATTGCGCTTTGGAGCTGTAGGGGAAAGAAAAAAACCCAAACCTATATGCACATGCACTTCAGATCAGTCAACTTCATCTCACGGGGAAGCAGAAAGCTGTCAAATGTGGCAAGGCTTCATGTTGCATTCGTTACGGCCCTGCTGGTCTGTTTGGGCCACAGTGGCATTTGGGGAGGGTTACAGGCTCTTAAAAAGCCCTGGTACTTACCATTGCTGCTCCATTCAGCTGAAGGTTTTTCATGAGAAAACACCATGTAGCACAAAGCCAGTTCATAATGCTTTTTAACCCAGGTTCCTTCAGACTTGCTGTTGCTTCCATCTCTGCTTCTGTCATGATAAAAGCCCGCTTGGTCTCTAGGAGATGAAATGCTACACTAGGGCCTCGTCAGGGGGGCCTTCAACATATGGCTTAGAGGAGAGCCAGAAAAACAGCGCAGTAACCTGACCCGCCAGGATTTTGTGGTGCAGTGGTAGCAAAGGGAAAGGTGAGTATGGCATACGGCAAAAAAATTCCAAGGGCAAAGACAGGCTGAGAGTCAATATCCTTTGCTTTGTAGCATCAAGGGCTGGACTTTTGACTTGCTGCATTTGATGCTCCTTTTTCAAGAGGAGATAAAAGCAATAATAAGTAGTAAAATAGTTCCTGCAGGTGTGGGGCTATCGTAAACCTGTGAGTGTCTTCCAACTTTGCGATGAGAAGGGCATACGATATGCTTGGTCTGTCCTGCTTAGGATACCTTTATTTAAAAGCACACAAGAAGAAAATACTTGTAAGCAGCAGCAGCACCATTTACTAAACCAATTGATACAGCTGGAAAAGCATTGAACAATCTTTTGGACCAGGCGACTGCAGAAGCAGTGCAGCAAGTACTCCTTTCTCGTTACAGCTCTTACAGCAGGATGTCTTGAAAACCACGGCCCTCTTTGCATTGGCTCCACAAACTCAATGGCCGTGTATCTAGGAATGAGGTCTTGCTCTGCTGGTTTTTAACAAGTATTTTCTTCCTTCTGTTTGTGGATGTGTTTGCAGTGTGCTTCGTAGTAGTTGCCAACCCTTCTGTCATGCTCCGTTGCCCAGATCCCTTCTGTTTTAGTGGCGAGTGAAGTATGCTTTGGATAGAGCGAGAAATGGTTACATAAATCAATGCTCCAAGTATTCGTATGTAAAGACAAAAGTTGTGTGATGTCTCCTGAAACACAGTGGTTTACTAGAGCCTGCAGTGTGTCCTACTGGAAGTATACTCTGAAAAAACAGAAAACCAATTGCCCGACTGATAGGTGTGCAGAGCTCAGTGAATGTGCATGAGGTTGTTGGCTGCTTTTGGACAGAGATGAATCTGTATCCAGCGAAGTCTGTTTCTGTTGCAGCTGTGATTGGCTCTGAATAAATCAAAAGTTGTGTTTCTTTGATGATGCTCAGTTACACTGAGAAGCAAGTTGCTACACTCAAATCTCCATTTTTCATTGTCAATGTCTCCCATGTTCCTTTCTTCTGCAATCTCTAAAAACAAATGGCATGTCCTCGTTCACTGATTATGAAACTATGAAAAGAGCAAGTAGGTGGTGGGGTGGAAGTTCAAGTTGGAGATGAGAACTTTTATTTAGAGAATATAATTCTTATGCAAGGGAATGGGTGCTTGACAGCTGACTAATCTCTCCTAATGAACTTGCCTCCTGAGAGCTTAGTAAATATTGCCATGTAACCATGTATGAATCATCAGTGTGCTCTAAAATGATGGGAACGCTCTGAGATCCCCTGGTTGCTGTGAGCTGAAAGTAGTCAAAAGGGCAACATCTGCCCCAATTCAGGGATCCAAAGCCCACGGACCCACCTGCATTTCAGGTGGGGAAATGCCAGTGAGCATTTCACCTATTTGGATCCCTCCTTAGTAACTTTTGACCTACTGGCTTTGACAGCAGGAAATACCGTGTATTTGCTCTGTAGTGTCAGGTGAGGCAGAATATTTTCACACTGCATGCTATCTTGGTGCTCTGGATATAAACTTACCAAAACTTCATGTGAATGTGCTAGGGAAGCTTAAAATAATTAGATTTTTAAAACTTCTCTGGAGACCTCCTGTAATTCTCACCGTAGTACAACTACTGAGCTCATAATTAATTTTTCTAGCTAAATTGCAACAGCGGCATGTGGCAGTCTATTGGGTAAATGCCTTTTGATAAAAACAGAAACCATCTAAAGTGCCACTCTATGGCTAAATGCAGGAAAACTTGTGAACAAATGTAGCTCATCCAGGAACAAGGACTCTGGGCTTAAAGTATTTATTTCCCAACCAGAACCAAGAAATATCAAAAGTTTTATGGAATAACTTAATTCTCATGTGATTTCATGACCAGGCTCAGTTGATCCAGGTACACAGGTAAAGGTGGGTAAAGTGTAATCCAAAAGCTCACCTGAATCAAACAGGATCTTTTGGGGGCACCTGTAGTACTTGTAAAGACAAAAATAGCTTACTTGTTTTGCTTCACTTCTAGCTTTAGACACAATCTTTTTCCTACAGGTCTGTACTACATTTACACACATAGGATTCTGAAAGTGGAAAAAACCCACCCTAAATCTTTATCTGCAACACCAAAGAACACAACTGAAGGATACACTCTCTGTCTTCTTTTGTTTTTTGTGTGTTTTGTTTGTTTTTTTTTTTTTTTTCCTTCAAGGCAGACTCAATGATCAAACAAGGGAGGGGAAACACAAACTCGTAAAATGGAAATCATGACTGTCTTGTTTCCCTGTGCTGCCCCTGCCTAAGGTGCTGTCTTGTCACTCCTGCTCAGAGGAAAGCGGGGGGAAATGTCCAATACTTCTCTGTGCAATGTTTAGCAAGCCTGCTTGGAGGGTTTTAGGGTCTCCTGCAGCATCCAAAATAGCCTACAATTGTTGAGTTTTACAGCCTCTACCAAAAAGCTAATGTTTTTTGATGAGGTTGGTTTTTATATCTGTTACAGCCCCAGCACCTGGAATCAAGTAATTCCTTGGCAATTTTAACTTCCTTTTAAGACAGGTTGATATTCCAGCTGCCTTCTCTGCTGCAAAGGAAATCTAGATATTTTCCCAGTATCCCCAGAAAACTCAGCAAGCAGAGGGTGGCTTAAAAATAATATTTTGGGTTCTCTTAGGAGGTCTGATTCATTATTTTTCTGAATGTCTGAAGCTGGCAGTGCTGACAGCCCTGGAGTCCACACCTTGATAACTTGCCAGGCGGTTTCAGAATGGTTTGCGTTGACGAAACAGGAAGCCTGGTGGCAGCACATTTTCTGTTGAATTGTTCAGTATAGGAGTTTTCCACCTTTTTCCTTTGACTTCAGTTATATTCCAGGAAAAGACTCTTGTGTTGGAGTTGCCTGGTAACATATAGAGATATGCCCGCAAATTGGCTGTTGGTGCATTGTGTCTTATGCAAAACATGGGAGATGTTTTTGTTTGGACTGTTGCAATAAAGATATTGTCTGTTTCTGGAAGACAGAAACCTGGTAACTGGATGTTGGGAAAGACATAAATGCATATGATGGAAGAAAGGAGCCTGTATGTTCCTCTGTGTCTAAACCGATGTCACTCCTGTGTGACGGGCCAGCCAGAACTAGCGTCATGATGGTAACGTACCCTTGCTACACAGGGATAAAAAGTCTTAGGGCGCAAGACACACTAATTTCCAAGAAGTGTTCATTTCACCTCACTCTTATTAAATAGGGTCATTCTTAACTGCTCACCTCCCTATCCAGAGGTAGGGCTGTGTTAAAGCGGGGTGCACGCTTTATTTTCTGTATGGAGGAAGTCTGGTGTCATCACTGAGGTGTTGCTTCCCCCCTTGCCTATTCAGTGGCGTCAAATGGCAGATGTCTAGTGTGGCTTAATCCAAATTATGGAGGAAGTAGAAGTTCTGGTATCTGTGATAAGTGTCAGAAAAAAGAGTTGGGTTTATTTTCATGCCTCTTCTTAAAAAAAAAAAATTCCATACTTTTATAAATTTTAAACATGCTGGTGTTTATCTTTGAGTTGCTGCCTCAGGTTTTCTTTCTTTTTCTCTTATTTTAAAATGAATGGGGGAAAGAGCGGAAAGGACAAAGGAACAACATCTGAGGGAAAGCTGCTTCTTAAACCTTGTCTTTACTTGCTTCTAGTTCTCATTCTGCTTTGCACTGGGAAAGTATTTTCACTTCCCACTTCACTTCCCTCCCAAACCCTCATGTTTCCTCTGAGAAATTGTCTACGTGGGAAAGTTTAAACATGAAAGCCAAGGTATGAATTTATACCAGGGTTAAATTTGGTTTTAACTACCCATGTGAACACTCTTCTTTTGCTACAAGCATATTTTTTTTTTTCAAATTATGGTTTTCTTTTCCTCTTTAAAGCTTAGCTTATGACATTGCAAACTGTTTAAACTGAGCTGGAAGAAGTTGTAGTAATAGGAGTTGGGCACTTACATAGTTACAGCTATATATCTAGTAGATAAAACTTTCCTGCTCAGACAAGCCCTCACTATTTCATCTTAGAATTTTTTTTTTTTTCCTAGGGAGAGTTGAAAATTAAGAAAGAATTTACTTCAAAGATTTCAGCTTCTAAAGTGCCATCTTTTTGTTTTCAATTTCAATTTCTTTGAAAATGAGGAAAACAGATTAAATTTGAAGTTTCCATTTTTTTTGTGAAGGATCATCTTTTGAGAAAACTTGAAACTATATTAAATTTTGGCCTTTTCAAAGTTATTAGCTGTTTAAAAAGGAAAAGGTCACTAGATTGGCTTGAATAAAGATGCTCTGTTGTAGGAAGGTTTTGTTTTTAATGCTGGGCTCTGCAGGAAGGGAGACAGGAGATGGTGCTAGAGCTGCCCATAAAGCAGGACTTTTGGCTTTACACCTCTTGTTAAATTCATTGTGAGACCTGCAAATCTTTAAAACTGCCTGCATCTCTCTCCAACTGTTAATAAAAACATGGGCTATCACTTCAAAAGGGATTCCTATCAGCTGATATTACTCTAAGCTGTCCTTCGTGGCACATGGAGCTACTGACTGAAATATTTTGGCAATGTAGTCTTTTTTTTTTTTTCCCCCCACCCCTGCTTTTATTTTTTTTTGTCAAATGGAGGAGCCTGAGCAGAGCCAAGGTTTGTACAAACACTGGGGTGGGATGGAGGCCAGCGTGCCAAGTTCCAGCCTTATGTGATTTTTTTTTTTTTTTTAAAAGGGGGTGGGTTATGTACCAAACAAGGAACACAAGGTTTATAATGGACATGCTGACAGAACCTTATTTATGGTGCCTGCTGCCGCTCCCGGGCTCAGCTTTTGCATTCAGCCGGCGTTGCTGGCTTCCCACAGCAAATTTTCAAACAAGTTGCTGTAATAACCTCATAATGTTTTTTTGTCTCGCTCAATGGGCTCAGTTTAGCCTTGCTCTTAGCTGATGTGACAGTTTGGGACAGAGCTCCCTTCCCCTGGCACCAGCCCCAAATTTGGCTCAAAGCACTCTTGAATCCAGCGCTGTTCCTCCACTAATACAGATGCTGTTGCCATTGCTCTGTCTTTGTATTAGATGGTTCCTATCTGCTTTGCTGGAAAGAAGGAAAAATCACATTTCCCGGGATCAGATGTGGATCTTTCTCATAAGGAGAGTTAATTCAGCCCTGCCTGAAAGTAATGAGAAAGATGGAGAGGAGATGGCAGTGTTGCCCAGTGCTTGAGGGGCTCGTGGGGTTTAGGGTGTGCAGTGCACCTCGTTCACCCTTAAGTGGTTTTAAAGGTGTTGAAAATGGGGCAACTGGTGTGTTTGCCCTCCTTCACCCCTGTTTGTTGTTTAAAGCAAGTCCTAAAGTGCTCTCTTTAAAAACCAAACAAATAACAGCTTGAAACCTCTGTGCTTTTCTCGAGTTGCAGAAACTGAGGCTGTTGACTGATGGGGGATAGGAAGCAAATTTACAGCCAGATCCCTCTTACCAATTTTTCCTCCCAGATGTTTTTCTTTCTATGTTTGTTTTACTTTGCCAATTAACTAAACAAATTGCTGTCTGAGCAGTGGAGCTAATGGAGTCTGGTTTCCTTCAGGTTTTTCTGCAGTTCCCTTTCGTCTCTCTTAATGGTCTCAGCTTCGTCCTCTGCCACATCGTCCGTGGGGAAGGGCAGCGAGGAGCCGAACGGAGCCAAGCGGGGCTGGTTTTAGCTTTCCCCTCCCTCAGTGCGGGCACGCTTTTGGATTTCTGTCCTTTACCCAACTTCTAGTTTTCAAAAAAAAATGGAAAGAACATAATTTTCAAGGCGTCCTTTAAGATCCCTCCTCTTCCAAATGCTCTAAACTGGCTAACAATGGGGTCAGGCGTTTTTGGCTGGGGAGAGGATCGGGTTCTTGGAGGGGACAGGCAGGCTGCAACTGCACAAGCTTCATTTCCTCACGATGCCAAGGTGGAAGGTTAGTTCCCGGAAGCCTTCTTTTTAAAAAGAGGCTACCTGTTTTCTGCGTCCCTCAGGGCCATCTGCGCGAGCTGTTCCTGCTATTTCTAGGAACACTCAAGCAGAATAAAAATCCGTATCCTCAACAAAACACTTCAGGCTGCCTCTGTTGCAAGAAGCAACAAAAGGGGTGGGGGGGAAGTGCAATATCACTTAAAAATACTTTTCTCTTTAAAATAAAGGAGATACTATGATAGAAGTGGTATTTATGTTCATTCTTGATTTGACAACAATGTTGACAGCTTCCTTTCAATTGGGTTGGCCCGTAGTTACCTGTGGGATTCGGTTTCTGCCTCACTTTTTTTTCCAGTTTATGCCAATCTTGTCTCTGTTGTAGGTGAAATCAACTGTTGCCCAGAAAACCCCCCAGCTCAGGAAAAGTGTCGTCCTGTGTGTGAAACCAATGATTGCGGAGTTATTGAGGCTTCTACAGAGACAGCCATGAGTCTGCTCTCATGTCTTTGAGGAATCATATGACTTATCGGTGATGAAGCCAGGACTTTTAATAGGGGATTGAATATAATCCCTAAATATTTAATATGCCAGAAATTAAAGAAAAAACAATTTGTCAGATTTTAGAGTGGGTTGAGACTTGCTCCAAGACCCTGCTAAGTAAGTATGTGCGTGACTCAGGTTGTGGTGTTCAAGGGTCTTTATTGAGGCTTATCTGTGTAATAGGAAAAAAAAAAAAACAAACCAAAACAAGAGAGGGGGCAGCTCTTGAGTTTTTGAGTGAATTTAACACCAAGGAAAGTGAGGGAGCTGGAGTCAGGTATACTGGGCTGTGCATGCATGTTCCTTACAGGTCTATCAATGCACTGCAGTGTTGCACAGCGCCTCTGACACATTCTTAGCTCTCTGATAAGGGATCTCTTCTGAACAGAAGCACAGATTTGTGCCCAGTAGTTGGTGGAGTTTTTTAATATTCTTTCAATGCAAGATGAGGCCAAGCAGCCTACTGTGACCCATGTCTACCCTCTGCTCTTTTGCAAAGAGTAAGGTGCAGCACAATAAGAATCAGCCCCAGACTATAAATTGTGTTGAATGTGGGGGGATGGGAGAAAACCAAAGCAATTTAGTTTGTATAAATGCTTCTTGCCTGAAATAAAATTATGCATGAAATAACGCAAAAAGTCTTTAGCTGAGCTTAGTAACTGCTCTTATAAAAAGACAGCAGCAGTCTTTGTGGGGCTGCATTTTCAAAGCCAGATCTCAACAGTAGGTTTTGATGCTCTGATGAGGCATCAGATAAACTAGTTAAGTTTTTAGGAAAAGTTCAAGTTCTTTTCTTGCAGTCCTTCAGAGCTTCTGGAAACAAAACTATTTATTTAAAGACCTAGCTATGGATCTAGGAGCCTTACTTCAGACTCTTATTTTTGCAAATATTAGTCTGGCTATTTGCTTTAATTTTTTTTTTTTCAGGCTGTTGTGCCTGGATGCTTTTATTTGCATACATAATGTTTGTTCCTGCAACAGTCACCACTCTAAAAGTTGCCATGGTAACAGATTTCGCTGTTGTTTCCTTTTGAAAGCAGGGTGACAGTACCACTGTGACCTCCTGGCTGGGTGCTGGCCCAGGAGCCAGGAAAGCCGGGTTTCAATCCTGCCTGGGCTGCCGACGTTTGCCTTTGCCTGAGTTGCCCCTGGCAGGAACCAGCAAACCATTTCAGTGATTTTTTTTTTTTTTTTTTGTTGCCTGTTGTTGTGCAGCTACCCAGACCCTGCCTAGCAACCTCCAACATCCAAAACGTTTGCCTAAAGGACTCTTTCCACACCCATGGGCTTTCCTCATGCCTTGGTGTCCACCCCTGGCCCAGACTCCCCTTGCCCACAGGCCGGCTGGCCTCCAGACCTCCCTGCTTCCCCAAATTTCTTTGTAGCTCCTGCCATTTACCTCTTGGTGTCTCCATTTCCCTTCTGACCTCTGCTCTGTCCTGTGGACTTCACCAGGACTGGTTGACTTTGTGGCTGTACCTCTGTTTATCTGTAATCGAGCACCAGGCCACTGGGCAAATATTGACTTTTTTTCTGGACCAACTGTATGGAGAAAGGAATCTGGGTACGGTTCTTCTGTTACTGAAACTCACAGACACTTTCTGTGTTTATTTTGTTTCTACCTACTTACCTATTTCTCGAATATGCCTGGACACGTCAAAACAACGATGATCAGCTTGCATTAAATAAATTAACTTCATACTTCTTGATGTCATTGATCTTTAGCTCATCCACTGAAAGCACCTAAAAAGAGGGGCAGTATTATTTGTCTGTCTGTTTGGTTTTGTTTGGATTTGTGTTTTTAGTGGGTTTGGGTTTTTTTGTGGGTGTGTTTGGTTTTTTTTAAAGGAGAACTCTTTTAAGCTCAGCCTGCAGACCAGCAGCAGAGCAGGGCTAGGGGCAGGTCTCCTGAGCTCCCTCTGATGCCCTCCTTGATGGATCAGCCTCTTTCACTGCTCTGGCATCAGGTCTGCGAGAAGTTGAATTTGTGGGACTGGGCCACTGAAAAAAGCCTACGATACAAATAGTTTATCTCCAAACTCTGCTTCTGTGTGTCTGCCAAGTGATAATTGAGGGGGAAGAAAAACCCAACCCTCATGATACCCATTTGGTACATGACTGACAGATTTATGATAGGACGCAGTTTCCTCTGTTTGTCTGGCAGCGAGTGGCAGGGCTGTGCGATTGTGCGTCCGCCTTCCACCCGGCGAATGCTTCCAGCTGGATTCGGAGGGCAGGAAATGATTTAGCTAAAGGCTTTTGGTGACAATTAGCAGAATTCCTGCTGATAACTTTTTTTTTTTTTGTCCTCTCCCTCAGAATATTTTTACAGCAAGCCCTAAGGCGTTGCAGAGTGGCACTGGAGGTGGGTGGTTACAAATATTTGATGAGTGTGTCATGGAGCGGCTTTTATTTCTGTTGAAAGTGTGGTTTATTTTTTTGATCTACATCTCTTTAGTATTCTACTCAGTGATCAGAGTAGCATAAAAATTTATTTTTCTTACCAGATGGTCATACCCTAAAAACCACCCCAATTTGCCCTCAAGCAAAGGAGAGCTGTTGTCAAAGTAACCCAAGGAAAGAGTAAGATTGTCCAAGAGTCTCCCGGTAGGGAGGATCGGGGAAGTAGTTTACACTTATGTCAGGAGTGGTCCAGCTCCGCTGTAAACTGCTCATTTTGCCAGGAACAGCAAGGGGCTCAAGTCCTTGGATCACAAGGTAGTGGCAACTTTGGGGAATATGTTTAAAATAAACAATTTCTGTAATGCATTCCTGTGTAAGGCATCTCTCTTGCAAAGAGGGAAAAGTAAATATTTATTTGCTGTCACATAGGATTACCTGTGTCAGAGAAAGGAAAATACTGGTGTTGGATGTGCTCCCTCGAAAAACTTTCAAGAGTTGTCTTAGATGCAATGGTGAAAACCAAGTATCTTTCCTTCAAGTATCTTTCCTTAGAGCTTGGCGGTCTTCAGACCTAAGGTTTTGTTTCTCACCGTGAGTGAAAAACCAGAATCTGAAATCCTCGGCGTTGGTCCTTCTCTTGGAAAAGGAGGAGGAAAACAATTTTTTTGAACAGTTGATACACATGGGAATTAATCAGCTCTGTTTTCAGTAGATAAATTACAGTTCAGGAAATTAAATTATAAGTGAGATGGATATTTGTCCTTGGGAATTTGGCACCTGTAAACAAAAAACTTTATTTTGAGAGCTTAAGGAGCTACTGTAGGCTTTGTGCTGGTTTTGCTCTTGAACACTTCTTTTCTACAGCGGTGTTTATTGCACTGTAGTCTCCAAACTGGGATTTACTAGAAAAGGGTGAAAAGTAGTGAAGTTAGCATTGTAAGATGGATCTTTTTTTTCTGCTGGATGTTCATGTTGTCAGTGACTCTTGTAATGAAGTGCTACGTGGGAAAACGGCCTTTCGTTGTCTCCGCAGTTAGCAGAGTACAAGCAAACTGCTTTTATCTGCTTTGGAGTCGGTTTGAATGCTGACAGCTTGGATCTTTTGATCTGCTGTAGGCTGGCTGGCGGTTTTGCCTGTGCAGGAGCAAGCCCAGGAGCGGAGAATGGAGAGGGAAAATTCCAGGGGTCACATAGGATGGAAAACGGGCAAGTGATGAGACCATGGAAACTACACTAGGAAAAATGGACAGAGACTGGAAGAGTCAAATATTGCAGTGGTACAGCAGAGGCTGTGGTCCTAGTCTGCACTTCTGTAACTTTTATCCTGAGACAACTTGGGCTTCAGCTAGAAAATAGTGTTTTCTAAGTATACAACGATTTAAATAATACCAGCTACTTGTACCTGGGGAACAAAATGCCTTGTGAAATTAAGCTAGGGTTTGGACCTCAGAAATGATCTTGTAAAAATTCCCATTGTGCTTTTACAGAAGTTCCTGTGCTCCCCTTCCCTTCCCCCACCTGAGCATCGACAGATAAAGAAGGGTTGAAGCCTTGCTGTTTCGCTAACTGCATTTTTGGTTTTGAATGACACGGTCTGACTAAAGTCTACCTATGTCTCCTTGGTATGCGTTAGCGTCAGCCCCATCACAGCACCTTCCATGAGAAAGGATGAGCACAGCAGTTTTGCGTCACCAACACCCAGTAGAGCATAGGTATGTGAGAGACCAAGAAGAGGTCCCCACCTCTTGTGTCCAGGCATGGCTCATACAAGGACTGGCCAGGACTGTAGCAGCTAAATTCAGAGGTGGGTGAGCTGATGGGACCAATGGGATGGAGTGGGCCAGGCATGTCCTGAGCAAAGAAGCACCCCTTTCTCCTAACCCTTCAGCACAGCTGGAGAGCTCCCAGAAACTCCCCAGGCAATCTTTAGATGGTTGTTATTATTAAAACAAGTGGTGGAGTTGCTTCTGTCAGGCCATCAGGATGTAAATCCTAAGCACTTCCCCTAGGCCAAACTGCTGCTGGGCAGGTATTGGGGTCTGTAAATGTGTGCCACCCAAAACCAAACCCAGGGGCTCCGTGATCACCTGGGGATAACTGGAGGTAGAACAGGTCTGCAAGTGACCATATGCAGCACGGCTAATCCAGGCACCGCTCACAGGATGAAATGGTTCTGAAAATGATGCGGCAGCTCACAGCTTTGAAGAGAACCTGTTGGCGGGTGAGGGAAGGACCCCTCCTTACTCAAGCCAGAACCTCAACCCCAGCGTGGCAGAAACCAAATCCCTCAGTCCCCCATTCGCAGCGCTGGCTTTCAAGAGCTGTGCTTGTTGAGGAGCTGCTCTGTGGCAGGGTAACCACGCTGTGCTTCGTTTCATCACCCCTTTTTTAAAGGAGGCTGATGATGTCGCGCCCTCCCTCTTGGCTCGGTGCAGCTGGAAGAAGGAGATGAGCTGGCAAAGCCAGCAGCTGCTTGAAGTGCTCCAGACCTGTCTATGCACATCCTTGCTCCCAAATTCCTAGGGTTTCCAAAGCAGCTCAGCCAGAATGCTGAAAAAGCTTTTTTTTTTTTTTTTAATCTCTCTATCTTCACTCTCTGTGTTTTTGCCAGTGCAGGTAAAACAGAGGTGCACACTCCATGCTTTGCTTGTACGGGTGTTTCCACAAAGGTAAACAAGAGATAGTCTAGGTAATTACAAAGAACGATCTGAGCATAACATCTTGTCTCTACAGCTGGTTCCTGTGACACAGGAGCAGGCAGGGCAGGGAAACTTGCCCTGCCAGGATATCAGCAGTGTTTCTCCTTGTTCAAACAACAAGAAATGAGATTCATCGGTCTTTGCTCCGGCTAAATTCCAACTCAAGTGTGAAGGAAAGTTTTGTCTTGACTGAGGTTTGCTGGGAGTGGTGGTGGGGATTGCTGTGCTTTGAGATCCATTTTGTATACGCATCCTAAATTCATGAGACTGTTCTTCCCACGGCTCATCCAAGGCTTCAGGTTTGGTTCGGGACCTGGCAGGCCACAGCCCTTGGCATCACTTTATTTCTCACTTGTGGTGTTACAGGCAATGATGAGACACTCCAGTGTTTGCTCAGGTTCAACCCTTGGAATAGGACACCACCTTCAACAAGCCCCAGAGAAGGCTCTGCTGTGGGAAGCATTTCTTATGCAGCTGAAAATCTGTGTGGGATTTTTTTTTAAGCAAGGAGACAACCCAGCTGAAAACCAACAGGATTACGTGATATTACGGAGAGCAGAATTTGGCATGCAGGTTACAAAGCATTCTGAATCCCTCTGCATGAAAATGTTCAACAATACTGCAGAGCCAGACTGCTTCCTCCCAGGCTTCAGCTGGGGCTGAGGACAAATCCCAAGGAGAATTCTGTCCACTAGTAGCAATGAGACTCTCTCCCCGTATATATATATATATACACACACACACACATATATATATAGAATCATAGAATGCTTTGGGTTGGAAGGGACCTTTAGAGGTCATCTAGTCCAACCCCCCTGCAGTGAGCAGGGACATCATCAACTAGATCAGGTTGCTCAGAGCCCCGTCCAACCTGACCTTGAATGTTTCCAGGGATGGGGCCTCCACTGCCTCTCTGGGCAACCTGTTCCAGTGCTTCACCACCCTCATTGTAAAAAATTTCTTCCTTATATCTAGCCTAAATCTCCCCTCCTTTAGTTTAAAACCATTACCCCTTGTCCTGTCACAACAGGCCTTGTATGTATGGGTAGTGTGTGTGTTTCAATTTGGTTGGATTTTCTTTGGGTAAGTTAGGATGATGATAGTTGGCTTTGCTTTGCAAGCTGCATCCCAAACTTTTTGTAGCTTGCTTTATAAACTCAGCCTTTCTAAGCAACTTAAATGGATTTAAGACCAGAATTGTTAAAACCAGTTAAAGTTTAGCCATTTTCTTCCATAGTGACAGGAATGCAAGAATGGTGACACCGGCTCAGACTGGTGATTCACCTGGCTCAGTATCCTCTCCCGCAAGGAATGGCCAGAGGTGGATACCTGAGGAGAAGCAAGAACAAGGTACGTATGCAGGGATGTTTCCTCCAGCCAATTCAGGAAATCCATGAGCTGGATAAGGTGCCTCTGTTTACAGCGATTTTTGGTTGATTTCTGTGAACTTTCCCAGTCTCCCCATGAACCTATATAAACTTTTGGCAACGCACCACATCCTGGGGGAAGGAGCTGTACAGATGCACTGCCTGTTGTGCAAAGGACCGTGTGCCTTTGCTTTGTCTGTGTGGGGCTCCTTTCTGTGGCTTTGCTCTGTACCTCTTAGTGCATTAGCAGAGAGGGGAAACATCATTCCCTGGAAACTCTCCACGTGCCAGCCCTGATGTGGTGGACTACTGGAGAATGTTTGCACACTCAGTGTTGTAGTTTTTGTTGTTGTGCGTTTGGGGGGGGTTGTTTGTTTGTTTTGTTTTTAATGGAAGCTGGTTTACCAGTGTTGCCCTTCTCTGAACCTTTTCATGTTCTCATATATCACTTTTGAGCAGAGGGACAGAACTGCACCCCTACGTGAGGTCTGGGCCAACCTTAGGTTTATGCAGTGGAATACAGCCACTGTCTGGTTTGCTCCTTATTTTTCCCCTAACGGGAGAAAAGTGTCAACCCTTAACAACCCCTGCATCACTCTGACTGTTTCTGAGCATTGAGACCATACTGTTAGAGGGTCTGGAAAGGACATTCCCCCTCTTCCAAGGGTTTAGCTGGCTGCAGTCCAGGGCAACTCCCTGGCAGGACCAATGTGAGGAAAGGCTGGAAGAAACCTCATCTGTGTCATCACCCCAGGGCAAATACAAGCTGGAGGGGATTCCTGTTTCTAGGCCCCTCAACCTGTAATTTTTGACTGGTCAGAGACAGACCAGCTTGTGGGATCTGGGCAGGAGGAGGGGGCTTCATTTTGAGGCAGTCCTTGGAACTGTTTTTCAAAAGGTTTCTTATGTATGTCTGCGTATGTAGGACTCTCATCTGTTGAGTGGGTAGCAAATAAACATAATTGAGCATGGGGAATGCAATTATTTGGACCTTGTCAACATTAGGAATATTCACCAGCTGGGAGTTAGACATTTCTTTCTCTTCCTCTTTTTCCCATGTTTAAGGCCAGGTGGTTTTGGGTGGACTGGGCAGCAAATCTGAGGCAGAGGTTGGAAGCTGGCTCCTCAAATGCATTGCTGAAGGTGGTCAGTGGAGTAGGAGACTTATTTACCATGGAGTGCTTTTAGAGGATGTGCAGCAGTTAGAAACAAATGTTTTTGAACGATCAACAATAAATGCTGCAAAAAAAGTGCCACAAGCCAAATTATTTTCCACTCCAAGTCATATTTGTTTCACTTTTTTCCTGTCTCTAATCCAAGCCATGACTAGTAATGCCTCCCTCTCCCAAATAACTGTCACATAAATATGATTTTTAAGCTTGTTGAAGAGCAGTCACAGCTTGCCTATCCTGCCTGCCATCGCCTTCGTGCAGGTTTGGAGTTGTTGTCTTACCCCCAGTGCTCTTGGGAGAAAGCACAGAGGCGAGTCCTTTGTGGACATGGAAATGGTATCGCTCTGCAGGTCTAGTAGCGAGGACCTGTGCTGCAGAGCTGGTGGGCTGGGATGGAAACACCAGTGCCATTGTCAGCAGTGGGTTTGTTGCATCTCACTGTGAAGGCCAAGCAACGAGGACTTGGGGGGCATCACTGGTTCTGGCCTTGTCTGCCCCTTGGTTTCCAAAGCTGTGGAGTGAAACTGGTCTCATGCACACAGATTTGGGAGGAAAAAAACCCCCACTTTCATATCAGTAAACACAAAATAAGGTGGAAAAGGCTAGAGTTAAATTTACTCCTATTTTGGAGACTGGGGACCTTCAGGCTCACAACACCCCTCAGGGGGTGATACTAAAAAATAAATTAGTAACCTCATATTGCAGCAATTACTAGCTTTGTCTTTGGGGAATTTAGTTCAAGCCCTTCGCAGTGGTGTTACAATGCATAATTATATGACTTGAGGTGCGGTTAGATAGATGCAAATCATCTGGGTATGCTATCTCTCCATTTAATCAGTGATTTGTTTGCCATTTGGGTACAGAAAAGACTTTGTTTAAAAACGAGTTGAGTATACTTCCAGTAAGAGCATCAGTGGGAAATAATGAGATGTAGCTGATTTGCTACTAGTCAAGAGCATTCAAGAGCTCCCTGGTGTAGTTCATTTACTCTGAGCTGCAATACACAGTCAGCTAATTCCACACACAATACAAACCATATGTGATTCCTCATGTTCTCTGTATATGGTGTTTCCCATTAATCTTTAACTTCGTTAGAAACACATAAGCTGGCTCCTTTATTCGCTGGGTGTTCCCCTTAATTTGAATCCTACTTTTATTTTTGGGGCTATCTCTCTTTGCTGTTAACATTGTACGTTACCGATACACTGGTGTTTTTCTGGAAATAAGTGTAAGAATTTTGTAGCAAGTTCGTGGATTTTGGTCAGGGAACATAAATTATCTCCTTTGCAACCAGTAAACTGATGTGTCATGATGTGAAGAAATTTGTCAGCAGATGAGGCTGTGTATGTGCGTGCACGTGGGTGTCTGGGATAGACCAGTGGGCACCACACCCAGATGAGCAACCTGAATAAAAGCCCATTGAAAATGGTAAAAATTCTTCTGCATTTCAGGGACTAAACAATATGTGCACTTGACCACCAGTTTTTCATTATTCTTGCCTAGCCTTTACCTGAGGTCATATGTAAAGGCTAAATTGCTGCCTGGTCTGTTTGCACAGTGTCCAGCACGCTGGGGTCCTAATGACGGACAAGGGCTGCAAGGTACCGCAGCACTACAAAGAATAAATACCAATTATTAGTTTGGCATCTGAAGAAAAGCAACGGGTTTCCTTTCTCTGCGCAGTAACCTATGATTTCTTTTTACAGGGAGGGGAGGGATGTGCGTACCTGCAAATACACTGCAAACGCTGCAGTTCTCAAAGTCCCGGCTGAGCCAACGCCGCACCTCCCACGTGAAGGAGGTTATTCTCTGCCACGTGTATGACAGCCTTTCAGTAGGGTTTGCCACCTTGTAATATAAATGCTCTGAACTTAAGCATCAAAAAAAAAAAGTATCATACTTCCATGCCAGCTGTAAAAATCAAAATGAAAACTTGTAACACAAAGATAAACCACAGCAATTCCTGCACTCCTCAAAGAACCACAGCGATCCCTGCATTCCTCCTGTGGTTCTGCACCATGCACGTAACTTGTTGGGGGAATATTTACTGTGGAGGAACATCCTGTCCCTGACGCATCATGGCCCGCTCCCTCTGGGCTGTCTGCCTCTGATTCTGCAGGGTTTCTGAGCATTTGTTTTGATGAATAGATACCGCAACTGGATGTGCATGATCTGTGGTAAGAACGCTATTAATTTGAATTTGTCTGTAGAGAACTACGCCAGTCAATCAAGTCTGCATTCGCTCTTTCTATGGGATGAGTTTAAAATACCCCCCTGCCCCGTTGTATCCCTGGGATTTGAAGTATGAGATCCAGCTGATTTCCTAGTTCCAGGATTTCCTGGTGGTTTGAGCACTAACTTGGGACTTGGAGACAACACCGCTGTGCCTTGTCACTGCCTTTGGAGACATCACGTAATGCTCTTTCCAGTAGCATTTGAGATTCAGATAGGAACCTCTCAGACTTTTCACAGGTAGATAGACAAGTTAAGCATTGGTGTCTCACTGTTTTCTGCAACTGCTTCAACAGCTCAGCTGGCTCACAAAATAAATACATCTTCCGAAATGCCTGCTTCTCAGTGGCTAAATTCATAAATCTCTTCTCGGATATCTCAGTTCTTCCATTCTTCACCTGTGCTGTACCCTACTTGGGTAATAATTTGCCTTCTCATATGGAGGTTGTCAAAATATGTTCATGAATGAGGTGCTTGCATATTGTAGGAATGGGGGATAAACCAGTTTTTCAGATGAGATAGCCAAGAGGAAACTTTTATCTATCATAATACACTGAAAGATTCTTGCAGCTGGGGGAGGTCTTCTTTTCTCCACTGATTCCAAAATCCTCTGTGCTCCCTGATGTTCGTAGGTGGTGTGCATGCGCCAGGGGCTGAAAAGGAGAAACAAAAGACATCAGGAAGCAGCAGCAGCCAGCCAGACATTACCTGTCTCTGCCATGGAAGGATGGAGCGGCCTTGCAGCTGTTGAAGAGATTGAAAACAGGAGGTAACCAAGGGTAATGGGTAGGAAGAGACAAGCGAGGATTAAATGAAAGCTTGGGGCACAGTTGTGCTGCAGATCAGTAATGGCTTGGCAGCACGTACTGGGGAGAGGGGGTTTCATCACATGCCGGTCTCTGTTGGCACGCTGCAGAAAAGCTGGTTTAGTTTTGCTTTTTTGGGTACCGTATTACTGTAGCAGAAATGACACCAAGGATGAACCACAGCATCTACCACCTTCACAGTCTTGGAGAGTGGTTCAACAGTATCTTCACTCTGGTCCATTCTGCTGTGTCCGTGGAAGCGGTTGCCTGTTCCCCTTTTGCTTTATCAGAGAGCTGCCACTTGGCCCCAGCTGGCAGAGGTGCAGTTCAGGGGATTTCTAGAGGCTCCGGTTGCCGCAGAAAGTATGTTTTTCTCCTGGATGTCAGGTAGCAGATTGTACTGTGATGAGAAAATTGATAGAAATCAACAATTTTTTTCCTTTTGGGACTTTTTTCTGCCTTTACATTCTCATTTTCTCATTAAAATGTTACATCTGTACTAAATCTGTGGGTGAATCTTCATCCATCCTGTGCCCTGATATGATCCAGTCCTGCACCATATATATTTTGTGAGCGTGTTCTTAGCACTTGCAGCTATTGAATAACAAGTATGCAACAAGCATGACCGCCTCTGTATATTTACGTCCCTGCCACTGAAAAGATAGCAGTTCCCACAGGTGGAGCCACGGTTGTGAAACAGGGGTGCTAATTGTGCTGATGTCAGATAGCAGGCTTGACTTTTATGTTTCCCATCTGTTTTCAACCAGCAATTTAATGTTACTGCAGTGCACTGAGGAGATAATGCCAAGTGTGGTGCTAAATGTATCCGTATGCATTTTAAAATTTTGTTCTTATTAGCTAGTTCTAACAGCTTCTTTGACTATGACATGTTAACCATATGCATTTCTTCTGTGCCTTTTAAACAAAACCTTATTTCACCTGCTGCTAACTTTTCCTTTTTCAGATTGATAAAATGGAAATGAGGGGTAATGATTCTGCTTTTTTAATGCACTCCTTTGCGGTTGCCTACAGATTAGTTAAAATCTAATTTCCTAAACATGCCATGTTTCTAAGTTCAGCTATTACTAAGATGCAAATCATTTTGCAAGAGCTACTGAGAAACAGGAGGTTATTTCACTGATTTACTTTTTGTATAGTATTGAAACAGGGATTTCTTAAAGTATGCACATCACTTATCTATTTAAATATTATGATGCTAGAGGATATAAAATCGCATGTCTTAGCCTTCCAGGATTCAGCTGTGTTATGCTAACTTTTAAAGTATTTAAGGAAGACACCCAAATGAGGAACATATTTTAAAAACCCCAAAACAAATCCAAACAAAAAAACCCCAACTCCTCAGGGACAAGGCATGAACTTAATGCAGACTTCTTTGGTATCGTCTGTTTCCTGACTCATGATTTACACCATTAGTACAATGACAAAAATTGACGTGTGGTGAGGGACAGAGGCAAATGCATGAGGCATTCCTAAATGAAAAAGCAGTTCAGGCATTTCCATGTGATTAGTATGCAGGCTTTTTTTTTTTTTTTAAAGTTCCAGGTAAATTTAGCAGTTCAGGATTCAACATGCTTTTAGACAAGATTTTTGTTTCAATCCACTGCATTCTGGACCAGCAGGAAGAGAGAAACTTCAATCTGGGGATCCAAATGCGCAGTAGTGTTTTGATGATGTCTGTCCATAATTCCATATTAATTTTTAAAAAACCTCTGTTTCTAATTAATCTATTCTTATTGAAGCTCGTATTTCCTGGGCACAACTGGGCTGAGATGACAAATCCACTGAGAACATCTCCCATATAGGGCACTTCCTTCATCTAGGCATGAAATCAGTTTGCAATATTAGTGGCATGAACCTCCAAATCTTGGTCCATATTTGGCCTCAAAGACATTTTCTGCCTACTTGGAATCCCAGCCCCATCATTCGGTTGTGCTAATAAATCATTCCATAATGTCCTGGAAAGTAACATGCATTTGGGACAGGTAAAAGTAGAAGAGACTTTGGAAGGATCCAACCCAGATGCACCAATGCTGGTCAGAGGTGAGGGCATGGCGGGCTGAGACTGTCAAAGAGGATTTCTTGTACCTCCCTATGTATTATATCAATTATTTGATATAATTCTCTAGACACAGTAATCAATAGAAAAAATAAATTCTCCTTGATCTCTAATTTTTCATTCCCGACACATTGCTGAGAAACATCAGATATTTGGTGGTGTGCTTTTAGAGAGGGGCGAGTGAGAGGAGGTGTTTCTTTAACTGGGTTTTAATGCCTCCAGACCTCCCTAAAAGGCTTCTCTGGACATGCAGTGCCAACTACCCAAAGCCTGTTGACTTGTGTTCACCTTCCTAACGTGTTATTTTCAGTCTGTTTTACCCATCTGAAAGCTAGAACAGGCATAAGGTAGAGATCTGTGGCCCCTGCTGTCACGAGGAAAGACTGGGTCTCCTGAGAAAAGCCGCTTTTCCTGCCGTCCCCTTGCCCCAAGCCAGCTGTATCCTCGGAGGTGCGCTCACCAGCGGGTATTCTCGCAGACCAGAAAGGGCAGCGCGCTTCATCCCGAAGTTAGAAATGCTAGCGTGGCCCAGGAACGATGGGCCTGGTGACAGCTGCTTGAGCAAAACTGATCGCAATTTTCTTTCCCCTCCGGTAATTTTTAATGTGGTCAAAAAAAAAAAAAAGCTGGCATAGCCTTTTTTTTTTTTTGTCTAAAGAGTAACATGGCCAGTACGCTAAGTGAAAGGAGACATTTCCTGCAAAAAAGCAGTATTTAATTTTGAAAAAGCTTTTCAATAAGAAAAAAAATTGTTGATCAGGAAAAACATCACAAGCAGAAGGCTGTTTAAGCAGTCCTAAAGTGCAAAGCTTCCACAGGTTTGAAACACCTTTCCTCATGCTCTGCATGGTAAAATTAAGAAAAGTAGGGAGGTATTCCTCAGGTATGCTTTTTTTCACTTTTTTTTTTTTAATACATTAGCTGTATTCTTTAGGAATATTAACTTTTGCCACTTTATCCAGCTTGCAAATATAACTGCATTTTTAGGCTTCTTACTAGAGCTGTTGTTTTCCTTAGACTTTATTGTGGAAATTTTCGCAAAGCTTTTGTAATTTTTTTTACTCCAAAATTAAGATATTGAATTTCAGTGAGATATATCAATCAAAATGTTCATCATTGCTTTTATGATTTCACATATAGTTATTTTAAAGAATTGCTCTATATTAGCTATGCTGTATCCACACTGTAACCACTGCCATAGGGTCAGCTGGTAATACGGTATTGATGACAGGACTCAAAACATAATTGCTTTGTAATTACGGTCACCGTACTCTACGGGTCTGCTGATTCTTCTGTTGCATAGGTCATGGTTAGGAGTGGGCTAGGACTGAAAAGGAGGCTATTTTTTTTCATTTCCTTCTATGAAGATGATTCACTTTTTTCCCCCCTGCGTTTTCAGGTTTGAACCTTCCGAAGTCTCATGACAGCCAGCAAAAGAGAAAACTCAAACAAGGTACGTCTCTCTATTTTGCAGGGAAAGGCTTCATTTTTAAGCAGCCAAGCAGAAAAGAAACCCCAGGAGACAGTGCCTGATTAACAAGTCTGCGGGGGCTGGCAGTGAGTTCTGCAAGGTTGAAAGCAAACTTGGTGTAACCGTTGGCACTTGTTCCACGTAGGAATAGTAAGTTCATTTTTGTGCGCTTCCTGATGCTCGCTCTGTGGTTGCGAGCTGATAGAAGGCAACGCTTCCACTTCCTGAATCCCCTAAATAAAGCATCCTTTCTATATAGATGTTTTCAAAGAAAGGCACATTGTGCTTTCTGCTTTGGTCGAGTTTTCGTATTTGGCTCTTTGAATGAACAACTTTGGTCGTTAAACAGTTGGAAACTTATTTCAAAAGGCTTGAATGTATCGCGAGGAAAAATATCTTCCCTTGAATGGCTTGGAGCTGCTCTCAGAAGTTTATTTACATAGCTGTTCTATTGTGCCACAGTTTGAAGGGCGTCCAGGCTTTCTCTTTCATCTAAACTCCTTTTACTTAAATAATTAATTCACAAATAGCTTCATTTTTCATTATTTCTAAGTTTGTTTCTTTCAAGAGATTATTATAGCAAACCAGCCGTTATTTAAATACTTGAATTAATACATGTATTAGCTCTTGCAAATTCAGATGTAGCGAGCAGCAAGTCAGCCAGACCCCGTCCGTGCGGGCATGCCATAATGTGCACGAGTGTGCCTGGATAGCGAGGATGCAAAGCTCATACCCATGCCCTAGTGAAACGCCCAAAAGGTCACTTGTGAGAGCTGTTCATTTTCAGGGCCACCTCTAATGTTGAGAAAAATGTGTTTCCCTCCAGCAGAAAGTCCTTTATAAACCTCGGTGGTATGAATTTAGCTAGAATTTCCTGTTCCTACCAAGCCAGGTTGAATAAAGTGGGTAGGCCAGCACTGAATGCTTCATATTCTGGTTTTCTCATTCTCAATCAAATAATGATGCTTATTTTGCATGATTCACTGCACTCCTGTTTTATTATGTTACTAAATCACATTTATCTCTGTCGGGCCTCTTTTTCCCCAGGGTATTCTGTTGGGTTTTTTTGTTTGTTTTTAACCAGATGCTTAATATTTTGTATGGCACCAATACCAACATGTTGTTTAAAAGAACATCAGTAAAGAGTTAACTCCCATGACGAGAAAAAAGGCAAAATGAGTCCCCACAGCTATCTATCTATCAAGAAATCATCTAGTACTCTGACATTTGCTATAGGCAAAATAAAACAAAGCACTACCAGCAATGAATCAATTCTTGTGTGCGGGTATTGTCAAAATAAGCTGTTCTGGCTCTCTCGGATTCAACTTGTAGGCCAAGTAATGCCAAGTGTTTTGAAATGCCATTGTGCTCAGGGAAGAGCTAGGCTGTCTCAAATATTAATATCCACAAGGTAATGGGCGTCTCCAGCTTGTGTGGGAAACTTCATTAGGTGCCTTTAAAAGCCAGGCCTTCCTCAAGTAAGCTGCTAATTGTGCGTTGCTTGAGATAAGTATATTAAAAATTTTCCAGCTACAGATGGGCTTTAAAATCAGAGTTGGATTTTAAATACAAAAATGTCTGGAATGGTCTGATCTTTCTTCTTTTTTTTTTTTTTTTTTTTTTTTTTTTTTCTTTCCCCTCCCCTTTAGAAAGATGAGAAACAAACCCAAGGCTTCGGGTCCAAAGTTTCATATACTTGCATGCTAAAGCTCTGGGCTGCCTGCCTGGGTTTTGGCCTGGTCCCATCTACATCTATTGTATTAAAACAGTTAAAGGCATTCTTCTCTTCCCCCTGTTCCCCTGCAGCTGGAAAGCACTATCCTCTGCTTTCATGAAAACAAACATCAATGCTGGCTGTTGTATAAGCCTCTAATTGGTCCATTTTGCTTTCACTGAAGCGGCCTCTGATCTGTCACTTCATACAAGAGGTAGGTTGTGTAGGTGTGGGATTAAAGTCTTTCCAATCAGACAATTTTCAAATCCATAAAAAACTCAACTTCTGTCAGGAGCCTCCCCTGTTTAGACAAGATGAGCAGGAAATTCAGACACCTTCTGAAGACGTGAGGGGTGGAAAAGGAGCAAGAATACAATGACGTTGGCCTATTTACTTGGTGAGTTTTTTGAGTCTGACGTCATTCTAATAGCGTGTATTTTCACATCTAAAGTGGATGCTCAATGCTGCAGTGGGGAGTTTCTGTTACCTCTCTGTGCATAAACGGCTTCTCTTCTATGCCTCAGCGCTGGAATGAACATCAAAATCTAGGACGAAGGGATCGTGGTAAAATTTCCCGGTATTAAAATACTGCTAAATAGAGATCTAATTTTAGAATACCACTGCA
The DNA here is from genome assembly GCA_013401315.1 of Balaeniceps rex. Taxonomy (NCBI): domain Eukaryota; kingdom Metazoa; phylum Chordata; class Aves; order Pelecaniformes; family Balaenicipitidae; genus Balaeniceps; species Balaeniceps rex. Next base: position 35,153 of record VYZW01010853.1, on the reverse strand, counting down.
AACATCACTAGAAATATTTTCTTCTCTGGAAATAAGTGATAGACTAGAAATGAAAGTCGAGTAAGAAAGACTTCTTCACTTCTACAACTGAGTACAGAGTAATATGTGCGCTGGGGCATTCTGTCAGCACTAGCTGATGATTTCTGCGTCTGGGTCCTGTTTCATGGCGAAGCCTGTGTTCCTAGCTGTGGAACAAAAGATTACCAGAGATAACTGATGGAAAACATATTCCAGTTATTGACTAAGCAGCCTCACCTTCACCCTGCAGCTAATTGCAAGGTTAAAAACTGTAGTAAAAAGATCCATATTTATCAACCAATTTGGTTTATTTCTGCTCCAGAAATGAAGCAATATTCCATTACCATCTCTGACCATGCTTTATTTTTTTTTCTATGTAGACTTGTTATGACAAAATCTCTTTCATTTTAATTAAATTTTTCCAGATACCATCTTCATAAAACTAGCAGTCAGAGAGGCACAATCATTGTTTTTAATAGAAGAGGGTTAACGCTCGTTAAAAATGCTAGAGGAGCATTCGTCACTACTTAAGGTTTCTGTCTGCAAGGACAGGATCAGCAAGGGTTCCGCAAATCTGCTTTTCCAGGGTGATCTTCATGCCAATTTAAGACCTGGTCTACAAAAGCGGGTAAGTGCTTGCTTGCTTTCAGTGTACAAATAATCTGATAACTTCAATGAGATTGTTGGACTGTTTCAATGAGACAGGTTTAAAATGAAGCGTTTGCTTAAATACTTGACTGCCTTTGGGATTTGACCTTTACTTTTTTCACAAAAACGCTGATTTCATACGACTCATTTCTAGTTAATAGCCATCACTGCTTGGAACTGGATTGAGATTTCCAGTTCATTTCATATATATCACTAGAGCTATGAGGTGGTAACAGCTTTCAGCTGCTGGCACGCTCCAGCCTGAGCCAAGACGAACAAGCCTAGAAACGAAGGAGAATGCAGCCTGTGCCTTGAGTTCCTTGGGGGAAAAGAGGCAAAGACGACTGCAAGTGTAGGACTCCTATCAGTTCGAGCTTTGCCACAGCAAGCAAATGCTAGATATTTCCTAAAGTTACCTGAATTAACCTTCTTGTAATGCCAAAACACGTGGGCCCCTGTCAGTTGCCCGCACGCAGGCAGAGCTGTCAAGGGTGTAGCAGTTCTGCTTCCCTGCTGATGACCTACAGGGATGACTCGGGTATCAAAGGACGCTTCAAATGGCCCCCGTAGCCTTTGTTTAGGCAACAGAGTTGAACCTTCCTGGCTGTGAATGGTCCCAAATGGGGATTTGCTCCCAGGCATACAAAGGACAGGCAAACTGGCTGCTCCGCCAAGTTTTGAAGTCCATCCTCAGCAAAACTCCCACCAATCTAAGGCACGCCAGGATTTCATTTACTGCTGGGAAATGTGAAACCTCCCTGGCTAAAGTATCTTAATTAGGCCATTAAAGCCTGGTATAAAATGGCTGAGATAAACAGTCAGGAGGGCAAAGGATATTGTCAGTGCATTGTAAAGCCTTTGCTGCTCAGCCCCGGGTTTGAACTGTCCAGACCCAGGTTGTCATGAAATAAAATGTCTGAGCCCCCTGTGTGGTGGCTCCTGGGAGGGACCCTGGGTCAATGCTTTTCGCTTAGTCGGCACGTGGGCAGGGAGCCTTAGCTTCTCTCCCCCTTCAGTGCCTTGTGCTGCTCTGACTTTCAGTTTCTAATTCTGGTTCGTTTTAATTTAGTCCAACTTTGGGATTTAATATGTATGTCGTGGGCAGTTTGAAACACCTCATCTTCGGTTTTCCTGTGCAGGGGCTGGTTCCAGAACAAGGGCTCTGGCACCCGTTCTCTTCATATTTCTTTTCCAGAAATGTCTTAACAATTGTGGTTACTCCAGGAGACCGAATTGAAAGAATTTGGTAAAGTGTCAGACCTAGGGCCTGCGTATGTACGTGTACATAAGCAGAATGCAAGTGCAGATCTTTGGTGGTGTCTTTGTATCCTGATGGGTACAAAAAAGAGACAAATCCAAAATATTCACCATAAAAGAGCAAAGGAAGGAACTCTTGAATGGCAAAACAGTTTTTTCTGTATATCTAGATGGTAAAACTTTTTTTTATTTTGAAGACTCAGCATTTCTGATGTCAAGAATTTATGCTCAGAAGAAGTGAGGTAAGGCTGGAAGCTGTAGATGTGGGAAATTAAATGCAAGTGTGAAACCCTCAGCTTATTACTCACTTCCAGCAGTCTGTACATTCCTGCAACCAGATTTATATTCTTATCGTTTGAGAGTTAGTATTTGATCAGGCTGTTGGACCTGGGTGAGCTGTTTCTGTCTTTTTTTTTTTTTTTTAATCCAAACAATCTGTTGGAAAAATACACCGGGTAACCAGTACTACTGCTGAGTTTGCTTGTAATTAGGAGAGTTGTCTCGGGGAGGTAAAATATAGCTGAAAAATCAGAAAAAGGAGAAATACTTTGATTCTTAAAACCGTTGGTGGAAATGACGTTTTTGTTGAAAGAATGCACAGTGGTTTTAAGAATAAGATAGGCGATAGCCTTTCCTTTGAACTAAACACTTCCATCCACCGATGGACGTATGGTTTCATGGGCTGGTACTTGCTCTTGGGCCGTGAACGGAAGCAGCGTGGGTTTGCGCAGCCCCACCTGAGCCCCTTTGGCCACCGAGGTGGTGCCTCTGTGGCTGCAGGGCCCTCTTCCAGTGTGCTGGGGGGGGAACGCTGGTGGCCTCTGGTGAGCATGGGGAGGCTGCAGCGTCCCCTCTTTCCTGGGCAGAAAAAGTGCTCTCTAGTTTGAGGGTGGTGGGGTTTTTTTTTGGTTTTGTTTTGTTAAATCGGTGGCACTTTTCTTATGGAAACACGTGCTGTGGGAATTCCTGCACAGGGTTGCAGCCATGGGTAGCTTCTGATTTGAGAAAATAAAAAGGATTTGTGGTTCCTAGAGTTTGTAAGCCATAGAACAGAGGGCCGGCATGGGCTGGTGATTAAGCTAATCACAGCGCGACCGTCACCCCTCGGCAGAGGCGGCGGCAACGGGGAGGGGACGCCATCCCACCCACCGCTTCGGCTTCTCCGCTCTGCGCCCCGGTCCCGCTGCCTCCCTCGGGTTACAGCCCCGCGCAGCCGCCTCCAACCCCGCGCCCGAGGGCGGCAGGTTCTCCCCGGACCCGCAGGGAATTATCGAGGAGTTATGGAGGTCTCTGGAGCACCACTCCCGGCTGGCGAGTGACCAAAGGCGGCCTGACCCGCAGCCTTTGGCTTCGCGGGTTACGACCCTCCCTGCCCGGGGCTGGCAGCGGCTGCGGCGGGGCGGGGCGGTCCCGGGAGGCGGAGGCGGGCGCCGGCGCA
>VYZW01010853.1:3608-31370 GCA_013401315.1 Balaeniceps rex | reverse complement strand
CGGTGGTAGCGGCGGGGCGGAGCGGGGCAGGCAAGGCAGGCGGCGGTGCCCGGCGGCGGCTCGGCGTGGGGCTGGCCGCGCTCCTCGCTCCCCGCTCGGCTCCCGCTGGGGCTGCACCTCCGGGCCAGCCCAGACCGGAATACGCGGCGTTTGCCAGAACCCACTCTGTAGAAGTAACCCTTGTGCTGTACCCAAGTGCATTAATATAGTCATTATTTATAGCTAGCTAATTTGTCTTGGTTTTTTTTGGTGTTTTTTTTTGGGGGGGGGGAAGTTACTTTATTGCACGTCTGAGAATTTTTGACAAAGGGGTGAAGGGCAAAAACTTTGCTTTCTTGCTCATTGTCGTAATCAGCTCGGTAAACGTGCATCCCTTTACTTCTAGTTTGTGTTTGCCTGAAGTCTTATCTGCGGTTGTTAATGATCAGATATTTATAATCAGATATTTAATTTCATGGGGATGCTTTTTCCATGAGCTCTGCTTTCTCTTTGCGGGGTGAAAAGACGTAGCTTGGCTGTAGCTACTTCACTGAAGTCCTGCTGCTTGCTTGAGGTTTTTATTAACCTTGACCACTTTAAATCACCTTTTTGGAATCCAGGACAGAAAACCACAGTGAATGACGATAGGAATACATTGATATCTTTTTTTAAACCATCACGTAGTTTGGTTGTAGTGACGTGTCCCGAGGGTGCAGTGGTTCCCACTGATGTTTGTAGGAGAGCTGCAGTAGTTTCAGTGACTCTGTGGCATGTCCAAAGTAAGCGTGTCCTTAAAACTTTGTCAATGGAAACATCTCCTGCACTGCATGAATTGTAGTGATCCAGTTGTCAAGGCAGCTGAAACGGTAGTTAAATATCACTGTCGTTTGCCGCTTAAACGTTAGCGGTACCTTCAGAATAACAGTTAAACTTGCTAAGGCTGATCCGCCGCTAATTAACGCGTGCCTGGGTATCACTCCTGTATGTTGTATTAGGCTCCCTGTGTCCTGAGGTCTCCTCAGTGGGGGACTGCAGGTTGAGGTAAGGGCGGTATTCAAATGCAAACAATGAATGTCTAAGTTACTTGGTCCGGTAGTGTTACTGGAAAAGAGCTGGTGTTCAAGGTCCTTTATATTTTTTTTTTATCCTATTATTACTTCCTATCCTTGCTGTTCACTCATTTCATCTGTTGACAAGTGTTTTTCCGTGGTTTGTTCCTTTATTTGTTAATTTTGCTCCTTCTGTATCCATGGCTCTCTATTTTGTCTCACATCTCCTTTTGTTTTGCTGACTCTTGTAATTTTAAATCCTGTCTGAAAACGTTTGCCTTCTGCAGCTGTTAATCACTGGATGTTGTTTCTTATTCTTGTAACCCCAGCATTTCTTTTTTTGTTGGCGTAATTTGTTGTTGAGTTGTTTGGTTTTGTTGTTCTGTCGCATTGCTGTGTTCTGTTATCTGGGGGAAGCTAAATTTGCCATACTTTTTGTTATGTTGAGAAATGTTCCTCATTTCTGAGAATACCTGCTTGTCTACAGTCGTAGACGTTTCTGCTGTGACCACTGCTTGTACAACTGCGTGTCGCGTGAATACGTGTTGGCATTCCCACGTCGCAGTCTTCAGACTGCTGATCCTCCCCTCATCCCTTGGAGTTAGGGCAGGACATTTGGCCCCGGTTTGATAGACGGGAAGCCAAGACCAAAGCTTGCCTAAGGCACATGGGGCTCTTTACCAGAAGAAATAATTGAACTCAAGCCAACACCCTCGCTAACAGACTATCCAGGCTCTCTTTTAGCCAGCTAACCCAGCTCAGGAAAACTACCTGGGATGAGGCAAGACTCCTGTGTGCGTCTCTCCTTCAGCGGCAGGCCAGGAGTTCAAGAATGCTGATGTAGCTCTGTTAGCTTTTCAGCACGGCTTTTTTGTGCCCTGCTCCCTGGCATGGTAAAGGCAGCTGCAGAGCCAGGAGGCTGGAGTTGAGGAGCTGAAGGCCTTGAAGGAAATGCGAAGTCACCAGTGGAAAACTCCCATGGGAGCTAAATGGGAACGGTGACCCCTCTGCTGGTGGTACAAGAGCTTGGACTGAAATGTAAAGTTGCGATGCCAAGTCACGTTATCTGTGCCAGCTATTGCAATTACTGCCTTTGGACCAGTTGCAGCAACACAAGAGGCAGAAAAAACAACTGTACGTTCAGGGCAGAAGTTTGCCCAGCTGCACGTTTGGTGTGCAACCATTGCTAACCTCCTGCATCTCCTGCGTTCTGCGGGTCCTCTGTTTGCAAACATCTGAAAAGAGGTGGCCTCATCTTCCAGAGGTGCCTCTTGTTGGTGGGGATAAAGTGGGGTAGGAGTGGGAATGATTGCTTGCTCGCTTCATTTGACTGATGCGGGTCCTTGTTTTATTGCTGTTGCCTGTATCGCTCAGGGTGCTGTTTTGAAAGGTGCCGGGCAAACTAACTTGTCGCTTACGCTGTTGAGGCCATTGCATAGTCTCACGTGTCTGCAAGAACTTGAAATCCAGCTCAGGTCTAGTGATTCTGCGGTAGGGAGAGAGTCCTGTTCGTTTTAAGTTGTCAAAGGTTAATTGTTTCTTAAACAAAGCATGAGTGAGGCTGTTCTATAAATAAGATAAAAAAGTGCACAGTGCCTCTCCAAGCGGGGGAGGTCTGTCACGTCAGCGGACCTTACTCCTTGATGAGTTGAACCAGTTCAACAGATTAGTTTTGAGGGAGTTTTCTAAGCAAAGGCTGTTTCGTGCGTTTTAGAATATTTTTTGCTCACTTGCTAGTGCAGAAATGGTCACGTGCTCAGTTTCCCCAGGAAACTTAAAGCCGAGAGAAAGATGCAGCTGAGCTATTCAGATCAAGTGTAGGGTCAGCTTAATATCTACTATAACCTGAGTGTGGAAATCTTCCTCTCATGTGGCTTAGGAGGTCCTAACCTCCTTGTTTAGGAGAACGGGGGATCCATGCTTCTTGACCCTGTGTTCAGGTGAGCGTGCTGAGTGGTGCTAGGTGAAGGCAGGAGTGCCTTTCCACACCTCCCTCTACAAAAAGGGTTTGAGAATCGCCGGAACAATGAGATTCTGTAAACAGGACCCAAAAGGTTGGGCCACTTCTTTGAGCTGGAAGAAACCTGTGCTCCTGTCCTTGTCTCTGAACTGTTCCTTTACTCTAAAGAGCTGTTGGATGTGAGTGTGAAGGCTCTGCTTTCAGATTTGATCCCTCTTAGTCAGAAGAGGAAACTGAACCTCTCTTCCGCATCTGGGGTTACCTCTGTAGTGTGGGATGGGGGCAGGGGCAGGGAAGTCAGGCAGCGCTGCTCCAAATTCTTCCTCCTGTATCCATATTTTAAAAGAGAGCGGTTGTGCTCAGTTTTTGGAGGAAGAGGTATAACCACTTGTCTCCAGGAGGGTGTTCCAGGCTGTGGATCCCAAGTGGAGAGGTGTACCCCTGGGTGGTGGTACAGGAGAGGGTTTTAGGGCTCAGCATTCTCCCTTGGCTACTGCAGGTCTTTGGGTACTTGAGGTACTGAGAGTCCAAGCAATCCCCTGCTCTTTTTTCTGCTTGGCTTTGGGCTTATTCTGGGTTTGGATGCTGCTCTGAGGTGCTGATGATGTGTAATCTGGCTTTTCCAATCTCAAGGCCCTTTGAGCTCCCCCCCCCTTTCCTTTTTAAAAAGGAGAATGCTTTTGAATGTGTGAACTGATAGTCTTGCAATTTAGTACAGAAAAGGAAATGTTTGGGAAAAGGAATTTACATCCATGGGTAGCTTTCTCCCATTCCAAGATATATTTGGTACTGGATTATTGAACTGTGCTAACAGTGTGGGTTTTTTTCCCCATTTTTGAGCTTTTAGTGTGTTTTAGCTTCTGCATAGTTGGAGGCTTTGTGTCCCACAGGAGGTACGTGGCAGAGCTAGGCAATGAATCCAGGTATCTTAAGTTGTCCTAGACCAGTGTCTGAACCTTGAGACCACCTTCCCCAATATTTTGGCTGTAAATGTTGGCAGTGATGCATGCTGGGAATTAGAGCTGCTGTTAATCACCTATCGGTACAATGAGGGGAAAATGTATTCTTGATTGGAGAGGTGGAAAAAAAGTAAGTAACGACAACGGCCAGCATCAGCTGTTGGAAAGTTTGACGATGGGGCTGTTAGTCACCATTAGTAGCTGCATTCCTGTCTCACCTCCATAAATGCACTTCTGTGCCATAGCAGCGAGAAACCTCATGAAGCATAATTAATGGAGCATGCAGCAGGAGCTGCCTGCTAGGTGATACATGGCCGTGGATGACGAGGGGTGCTGATATTTATTTCTAATTAGCAGCAAAAAGTGTGTTGTAGAGTTTTCGGACTCGTTTTTCTTGAGTTTAATGTTGATTTTTCTTGAACAACTTATGTTAATTTGTGGAAGCGCTTGCCAGAACTTTCTTACTTGAAATGAGTATCACGGTTTTATTCAGGTTCCTTCGCTGGGTTTTTGTGTATTAGTTGTCTTATTGAAGCTGGACTTAACACGCAGGTTGAGTCAGTCATACTTTGTGAAGAGACAAGATTAAGTAGAATGTGCTTATGGCACAGCATAAATCAAAATATTCCAAATACAGTGAAGGCTAAAATGTGTCATCTTGGTGGCCTCGGGAATGGTGCTGAGAGAAAAGATGTGGTGACTGATGATGCTTACAACATACCAATGTAATATTTTCATTGGTGCGCTTTTTTTTTACCCTTCTTCCCTACTGTCTGAAAACGTAAGCTGTGGTTAAGGAGCAGAGTATACGTCCTTTAATTAATAGCAACTTTTTCTTTCTTGTGCCAGCTGACAAAACATAAATTAGTCAGGAAAGAATATAAAAAGCCCGAAGAAAGTGAGAGTGGCATAATTAGAATTACTCATAATTTAATTCTGATACATATAGAATCAAATAATACCTAGAAGAGGGAAGGGAAGATGAATCTCAGCTTTCCTGTGGGCAAAAGTACTCCTATGTTTTATTACCTAGGTACTTTATCCTCTGGACTAACAGTACCAATGAGACTTGACAGTTTTGATTGTGTGCTTCTTAATTTGTTTTTAAATACTGTGTATGATTAGCATTTTCAGAAATTTCTTCTCTTGGTTGTCTTCCTAATGCAAAAGCACTGGTCTGAATTCTGCAGCTACTTTGAATGTATGCTAATGTACCTGGGAATGTAATTTGGCCCATTATATGACACTTTTCAGCTATATGGTATTATTTCTTTTCTGTGATAACTTTCTTAAGCAAAAGCTATATTATATGCATTATTAAATACCTTCATTGATCTTAAAATAAATGCCACATAAGCAGAGATGTAGACATGCAAATCCAATTCTGTATCTTGTATACCTTGCAATTCAATACATATATCAAAGCTTATATCCTCTGTAATTATCCACTCACATTAGCAATTAGGCACTACTCCAGCTTTGCCATTTATAATGAACTTATTTTGATGCTCGTTTCAAATATTCTAACAACAGTGCCGTCTTTAAATAAACAATGAGACAAAGCTTTCCACAAAGCACCCTTATGGGAATGCAGCAAGTAATGAGCCCCGGAGGGGGTTGGTTTGTTTCAGAAGTTTTACTCGCACACAGAGCACAGCTTGGGTGTGTAGGAACATAGGATTAGACTTAATTACGGTATTATGATTAATGAGACTGTGTGCTAAAATGTAATATCCTTGGTTCAAAGAGCTCATTATCAAACAGAAGTGGAGAGAAAATTGGGGTTAGGGAAAGAACCAATTGATTTAATGTAAAAGTGAGTTTACCCGTAAGCTGTGTGGTAATAATGGAAATAAGAGAGGACTCGAATTTCGGATTGAGACAAGTGGTGTGGCTATTACAACTTCTGTAGTTCTCAGCTGAGCTATGGGGAGTAGAAAGGAAAGAGAGGGGAGATTGTTTAACTTGCATGACTTTAAGTCTGATTTAACTTCCTTTTACACAATGAGGGGATTAACTAAACAGTCTTTACATGGGTCTCGGACTCGCTAGAAGTCAAGGTTATCCTGTATTTTAAGAGTGCCACAGAATAAAGAGTCAGACCAGTCTTTGACTTCCCCAGCTTGGAACATTATCTCCTAAGAAGCACGTGAACTGTTCCTCAGTCGGGTGTTTTACTGTATCATGAGGTGTTCCAAACCCGCTGCCCTCCGTTGTTGATGGTGCAGGCTGCTGCTGCTTGGCTGAAGTGTGAGCCTGTTTGTTGGGCAATAGCACAAAGCCATGTCCTCTGCATGTGTGTTTAATGCACTTGAAAGTCTGGTTTCCACTTGCTTCGAAAGGTCTGTTACTTCTTGTACGAAAGGGAGACTGGTGAAGTTCGTATGACTTTGATATACTTGATTAGGGATATTTATGGAAAAAATGGAGAAAGGAAAATGAGTGGTAATTCAGGGTTTTCCTTTTTTCCTTGTCTGTGTTGTGTTTTGTCACTTATTCAGAGATGCATATTTTAATTATATTAAGGACATAAACCCCCTTATGACTGATTCTTCTAAACCTTCATTTGTTATTTGTAAATCTGATTCCATCTAAATTGCTTGAGTCAGTAGTTCCACTGCTACGTAGATGTGTAGATGCTTCCTGACATAGGTCCTGGTTTCAGCTGTTTATAATGATGCTAAACCTTGACTTTTTGGACCCAAGGTAGATGTCTGGGGCTGAATGTTTTTGTGTGGAAAGTTTCAAGTGAAATGGCATTTCTGAGAACAGGATAAGCAAAAATGCATCTGTTATCCCTGTTTTAAAAAAACGGATCTTGCAGCTGTGTGTCGAGAGCCTCCCTGAGCTGCAGTGCTGCCTCCAGACCCACTTCTCCTCCATCATGGAAGGCTGGTCCTTCTCTGCCCCTTTGGAAATTTGCCCAGGTTTTGACAGTAGCGAGTTGAGGAAGGATTTCATTCAGACCCCTACATCCGCATGGGCTGTCTCGGTACCCGCCTCTTGCCGGAGGGCAGCGAGTGTTACCTGGCAGGGGCAACTTCTCCGCTCTGCTGGCACTGGGCACCAAGAAGCCCCAACCTGACCTGCAGCTGTGTGGGAGGTGAATCCCAGTTCCCAGGATTTCCAGTTTCCTTTCCTGGGGGGTGCAGGAAAGCTTCATTTGTCCAACTGCTTTGTGTTCCCTATCTCTGGAGAAGTAAAAATAATTTCTGGTTTTACTACCTCAGTTCACTTCAAACATTGAAACAAACCTAAACCAAGAAATTGCGCTCTAGCAAGGTAATGGTTTGGATCGCAAAATTGGAAACAGACTTAAACAAGGAAAGCAAAAGAGAGAAAAATGTACTTGTTATTCATGTCTTGCATTAGGCATCGCTTGGGGTTTTGAGGGGTGATTTTGGCTGTGGTAGCCAAAAGATTGTGTCAGGAGTAGTCTTGTTGCTCTAGTGCTGTTTTTCCAATTGGGTCTCTGTGCTTGAATCTCTGTCTGCCTCTTATGCTCATTTGTTTGCATTTTTTTGATTGTTGTTGAACAGAAATGAGGCATTGTCCAAAGCATGTGATTTTAAAACAGTTCTTATTTCTTGCTTAATAATAAAGGAAAGAGGACCCTAAAGTGTTGACCAGGCTGGGCTGCCTGGGGCCGTCCGTGTGAGCGCTGCTGCCCTGTCCTGCAGCGTACCTGAGAACGAGCCACCGCTTCCAGAGCTCCTGCAGCGCTGGTTCTTCTGCTCAGGTTTACCTTTTGACTTAGCAAGTTAAGTGAATTGTCATTATAAACTTTGGGCAGATTTTGCAAGCCATGTCCATGAGTGCTTTTTCCCCTCTTCCTGTTGCTCAGTAAGCTTGCCTTCTTGTGCCTCTAGTTTGGGGGGTCCTTTCGTGCTAGCAGGAACGTTTTGGAGTTTGGCAACTTGAGATGCTGCCTGTGCTGAAGCTGCCCCAGCCCTTCGTGGGCTTCACAGGTACATCACATCGCCTGAGCAGGATTTTCCTTGCCATTACTTCTGCTGGCTGATGAGTGACCACAGCGTTGATATAGGTTGCAGAAAAGAAAACAGGGCAACAGTCTCCCCTGTCCTTTCAGTGCTCCCTTCCTGGCCCCTGGACGACGAAGAGGAGAGGGGGGAGGTGGGTGCAGCAGGGTGTGTTGGTGAACATAGAGTGAGGCAGTAGAGAAATCAGCAGAGCACGGGTGCATGGAAAGAGGTAGGTGTGTGTGGTGGGGCAGTAACTGATGTGCATGGTCTAAAAGGCAGCACGTGTTAGAAGGGAAGTAGGGCTGAAGAGGAACAGAAGACGGTGGACAGTTCCTGAGAGATCTGCAGTCCCCTGCTGACAGAAAATAGCTATGAAAGCTACTGGCAAACTGTCTTATTTCTTTTCAAATTACTCCACATGGCAGAAATCAGCTTGTCACTGTCACTGTTTACTTTGATATTTCAAATGGTGGAGGTCTGTGCTGAGGCTGGTATGGTCTCAAACAGCTGAATATTAGATATTTTTTTCCCAGGGTATTTGGTGACATTTAGGAAAATGCATAATAAATACTACCTTTTCCAAGAGAATGTCTGAGTTACAAAGTCAGTTCCTCAGAAAGAAATAGCAGTTTTAAGATTGCCTGTGGTATCTTACGCAATTCTTTGTGTAAAAGCACAACAGTCCTTACTGATGTGGTCCTGTACTATCGTTTGCAATGTACGGCTGACTTGCTAAGTGCATGCGATGCCCAATGCTTTTGTAACAGCTAAGGTTATATATAATGAATTGTGGTATTTCAGTAATCTTCTTATATAATAAATTTTGGACATTTCATGTGAAATGCCCCTTTAGGTTGTTGGTGCCACATGAATGAAGGCATGGAGTTGACATTTATGTGAAGTTACGTGGCAGAGGAAGGCTAGAAGAGCATAGCCAAGTGTGGTTGCTATCATTTGACGCTATAAGTTAAGCTTACTACAAAGAATTGATATTAAACCAGTAATCAAGTCTTTGTTCTTTGACCTCTGGCAGGTAAAAATCAACGTCACTTAAAAAAAAAAATCAACAAACAAACCCTGAATCAAGGCTTTTTACACGACTCTCAAAACGCAGAAACATGATCCAATGGTTGGACTTCTTATCTTGATTTTCTTTTAGAGACTTGTTTGAATTTCAAACAGCTTTTTGTTCCCTGCACTTGACACACACAAGTTAATCAATGTTGCAGGGGCAGCTGAAAGCATGCAGTTGCAGGGTTAGGGAAACAACTGCTTAAACTCATGGTAAGCCCAAAATTTTTATACCTACTGCCCACAGTTAAAAGACGGCAACCCACTTCTTAAGGTTTTTCCTCTTTTCAGTGTAAACTTGTGCTGGTAATCCCGTGTGCAGAGCAGAGGCAGGTCAAGCACAGGAGGCTGCGAGCCACCCAGCTGTCTGCCTGCCTCCTGAGGGTGCTTTGGGTGAAAGCTGGAGGAGCAGCAGGCACAAGCCACCGAGGCATCCCAAGCCACTGAGGCATCCCCAGCCACCCCTGCAGGATGTGTTTCATTTCAGTGTGGGGAATTTTGCCTGGCTCCGGTGTGCATCTGCATCATGATGCCTGTGAAATTTTGTGTAGTTGTATAATCTTGAGCACTGTGATGTAGAAAACTTAACTAGGCAGCTTTAGAGGGCAGCTAAGTTGAATGTGAACAGTATAGTTTTGTCCTGAATCTTGCAATACCTGACATTACTTGTAAAGTCCCAACTCCCAGGGCTCTATGAATTTTGGATATCCTCAGCTTTTCCCTCATCGATGTGGAGAAAAGCTTGAAAACAGGAATGGTCACAAATGAAACGTGTGTAAAAAGTGCCCTGAGTTTAGTAGTAGTTTTCTTCCACTAACTTAAAAATCAGAGCACATGCTTTGTGGGCAGGAGGGGTAGCTAATGGTATGTGAGTACTTGGGACTGGAAACAGTGCTTTTTGCGTGACCTTGTTGATCTCTTTTTGAAGTTAGCTGGGCTTAGATTTCTGACGGGCTCCCCAGTTGTTCCAGATAACTGAAACGGTAGTGTGCTTTGCTAAAATATTCTCAGTCACCTTTTCAATCTGGCTAATATTTTTTTATTGTTCAGAAACAATAAATAGAGGAAACAAAAGTAATGTATTCGGAAAGACTGGATATCAGTTTTGGAAACACTAAGAGCAGACCTTTGTACAGTTAAGAGCGGTCAAAAATGTTCAAATGCATCACTAAGCAAGTTCCATTCTTCCGATCAAAGAATAAAAGTTTTAAGGCTAACCAGAAAGTTTAAAGAAAAAATAGTCCTTCATTTAAAAAAAGCCAACAAATTGCACTGAGTGAAAAAGGTTAACTGCCTGTTAGTAGTATTTACTTTGATATCTTGGACAATTTCTGACTTAGGTTATTGCCTTTTGCTAAGGCAGACTCAATCTCAGCCAAATGCACCATCCTCTCCCAGCCGTCTGCCACTTGTGAGGGTGCCAGTCTGTAGACTTCACTCCTGAAATTTGAAAAACAGGGCCCAGTGAGCTTGACTCTTTACAGAGAGCTGAAAAGTCAGGGTTAAGTGGAGAGTTTTGTGGAATTTTATTGTTCTAAAATGACCAGGCTTGCCGATGTAAAAATCAGGTAGGGCAATGTCTGTAATGCTTCTCAGGTTGAAGACAGAACTTAGCAAGTCAAGCTTTACTGTCAAACAGGTTTCATAAGTAATGAACTGATGTAAATAAATATTTTGGATTTTAGTGTTGCTGGAAGAAGAGTAAAGCTGACTATTTCAGTGAATACGGGAAGTCCAAGTTTCAAATAAGATTTTCAGGTATCTTTGTAGATGTCCTTACGTATCGTTGCTGTCATCGTAGCTGTTATTTATAAAGAATATTAGAATACAGAAAAAAAATCCTTGCCTTTACAAAATACATGCAGAAAAAAGGTACAAAATAACATACAGAAAATTTAGTGGATTTTTTTTTTGTTGAGGAGGTAATAGCTTATTTGTGTCAGGCTGTAGGTGACAGTTTGTTATATATTATATATTCTTTTACTCAGAAAAAGTAACTAACAAAATAGTGGCAAAATTTCATTACATTATTTCCTGTATAGATGGTCTGAGATGTAGGTCCTACACCTGCCAATTCGTAGACTTAAACTGCAGTACGTCATGAGGCAATTTTTTAAAAGAACCTGTTGAAGAGGATCCAAGTTAAGATTTCTACTTCCCTGGCTAGATCTTCAGGAGTACTAAAAGAGAGATTAGGATTGGATCATGAAACCATTCAGAGGCAGGCATCTGGCTCTTCAGAGAGGGCACTGCTACGGACCCTGGGCAGCTGCAGGATTTGGGTTAGAGTTATGCTCAGTTTGTGTTAGCAGTGGCTTCTCTTGCAAAAACAAAACAAGGTCAGGACCTGGCAGGCAGTAAGTCTTGTCTGTATTAACTTTTGTAGTTGAACAGGTTTTTCTGCCACTGAATGTAAGGACCAATTACTGTATTTCCTCCCCTCCTCCATGTAATATCTAGGATATAGTACATGTAAAGTTCTGTTGTAACACCTCATTTGTAGCAACACTGCATTAGGCTGGTGGAGTCAAACTCCTGGTCCATGGGACCGTTTCATCTGGTCCGTTTCCTTTCTATGGCAGATTAAACTGTCTATTGTGATTAGGCTGCTCTTAATAGAATCATTTTACTTGAGTAGAGCTGGAAGTGGGACAGTGCTGGTTTGGGTTTTCAGCCATGGATCTAAAGTGTGTTTAAAGGGAAATACTGTAATAAGGGATGGGACACAAGCAGAGGATCAACTTGCACAAGGTCGTTGACAAGTTGTGGAATATAAACAACGACTCTTAAGTTCTGGGCCAGTGCTCTTGTTATAAATTTATAAATGAATATCTGGTAAGATGTTCAATGCTAAGTTGCATAAATTGTTTTATATTGGTGGTAAGCCTGGGAGTAAGCCAGTTGTGACAAAACTAGTTTAATGTGTCAAACATGGGTTTTTTTTAAGTATATATCTAAAGATGCAGAATGAGTTTATCATTACAAGAAAAAAAGTGTGCTGAGAAGGGTTTTACACTTGCTGGCATTACTGTCATGCTCATACGTTGGGTGGAACCTCATTGACACTGGTAAGCGTAATTACTGTTCTTCATTTGTAATGGAGGGTGCGAGATAAAATCCTTCCTCCTTTCTGCAACCAGATAGCTGAAGCAATAGAAGTCACTACCCAAAGCACATACGCTTGGTAAAGCCTGAGTAAAAGCCGAGCCGTGTTACCCAAGAAGCTTCTTAGAAAGAAATTCAGCATCGACAGGGCAAGCTATACAGGCCTAAGTGAGTAGAAGTACAGAGAACGTAGGACAAAACCCTCAGTCATAGCCAGAGAAAACCTGGCATGTTGACCCAAGGACAATAAAAATGAGAGTGTGCTACTGAGCACTGTTCTCTCTGAAAACTGTAATCAAAGAAACTCCTGCTGTTTGATTTCTCCTGTGTCCAGAAAAACAAGAATTTATAAATTCTTTCTGAATAAATGATCAAGAAAATACTTGACACCATCTCAAACTTTTATTTGTAATGGAAACAGCCCTTAAGTCTCCAGAACTGACATCATTGCTTGTGACTAGCGATAACCTGGTATCATGAGATGGATCCAACTTCCAAAATGGAAATTTTTGACTGGTGTTCTTGTGGAGCCATGGTGCAAGAAGCAATCACAGCAAAAAACTGCACCCTCAAAAGAGACCGGAGAGAATTGATGTGATTTCTAATACAAGAACTGGAAGCCTTGCAGATAGAATTAAAGCAATAATAAAAATGCCATCTGAAAAAGAACTGGATGCCTCAGAAGGAGTCAAAGCAAAGGGGTTTCCTAGCGACCGCTTTGAATGATGATTTGCAGGTGAAAGTGAAATCTTTTGTGGGCAGCAATTGAAAACTATCTGGACAAGTTTGGGAAATGAGCAGGCAATGTCAGACACTCTCAAACAGCAAGGTGGGTCAATGGGATCGTCAAAAATATATTTGCTGTGGTCCTGATCTGTTTTTTCCACAAAACATAGATGAGGAAAGCTTTGCATTGCTTTGTGTTTGAGCCTCAGCAGAGACTTGACTTTAGAAATGATCTTGCAGATCACTTATCTTGCACATCAGTTATCCAGGTGTGGAAACATAGGTATGAGAAGATAAAGGGGAGTTTAGAAGGTGAAAAAGTATGATAAAATTTTTGAACTGCTTGGGGAGAACTCCTGTTGGTACTTAAAATTTCAGACGTTTTCATTGTAATTTACCTAAGGAAGATGGTACACGGTCAGGACTGAGGCATCTTGAGAACAGCTTACCGTTTGGTTGTAGGAATTAATAGGGCTGTGCTTTCACAGGCGTTGACAGATCTGGGAGCCCGAGGGGGACCTTTATGCCTCACCTAAATGAACTCTTTGGAGGCTAGTTGCAGATATTGCCTTAGGCAGAAGATCAAAGGATGATTTCAAGGAATGACTCTGTTGAAAAAGAGATCACTTTTTCTTTCCTTCTCATAACTTGCAAAACCTCCTGAATCATCCACTTGAAGAATGTATTGTTCCTGGAATGGACTTCAGAGCAGCCAAAAGCTTTCCCAGGAGAGCGTTTGGGGGAGAAAATTGGCTCCTGCAATCATCTTAAAGTATAGCATCCCCTCAGAGTGGCAAGATCAAGGTTTTCTGGTCGCATCAGGCAAGCTTGGAGTTTAGAAATGAGGTAGTACATAGGAGGTTATATTTGTTCAGAAATTATATCACGGCTTTGAAACTGCTGAAATTGGGGGGGCTGCAAGAGTCATAGCTGATTTGAAAAAAGTATGATTTGGTGAAGTGTAAGCAGGATGTGGAAAACGGTGCAGGAAATGTGACGTTTGCAAGATAGATAAGAGAGAGAGCCCCAGTGCAACAGTCTCTTGTGGGGGCATCAATGGAGTGTGTTGCTGAAGAGCATAGGTTTTTTTTCTGCCAGAGATTTGATAGTTACGACTGTCCATTGACATAGTCATGACTTATTTCACAAAATTGCCTGACGCTTGTGAAGTCAGGTACCAAAGGGCACTGGAAATACAAGAGACTTTGCTGAATGATTTTTGTAGATTGAGAGTCAAGAGTAAGCCATTTATGGATCAAAGGAAAATTTTAAATTCAAAGTATTTTGTTAAGTCTTTGAGACTGTAGGCTTCCATAAAAGATGCACTATCTCAGTGTGCCCACAGTCTGATGGGTGTGGTAGAAAGGATCATTATGGACTCATACCTTCAACTGCCTTATTTTATAGACTTAAGGAAATTAGGGCACTCTATCCCATTGCCTGTGAGGGACTTGAAACAGGAGTGGATGAGAATATGAATTATACTCCAGAAGTTATTTTATTTCAATATAAAGCAAATCTCTTTATTATAAAGAAATTTTGGGGTGATGTGGACTGTGTACAAGATCAAACACTAGAATGGGAAAGCTTGTTCAAGCCTGTTTGGTAACATGAATGTCTCTTGGACACATTTTTACAGGAAAGTGTGTGGAGTCCAGGGATGTGAGTGAGACATAATGAATCAAGGAGAATTCAGTCTCAATTGCACTTTGTGCCTCCTTTGGTATGTAGTTGAGATACACGTTATAATAGTTTAGCTTGTAGCGCCAAGTGCGTGGACTAAAGGGACCAAGTTCATGTCCAGATTGAAGAATGAAGATTTCCAGCATGCTGGGGTAAAAGAAAGCATTTTTTTTTCAGTAGATGCTTTTCATCTATTATCTTGGTTTAGCAGAGGTCATAGAACTAGAGGCATTTTATCCCTTTAGCACAGAAGGACTGAAAATATCTTGGCAGCTCTTTCCAATCACTTCAGTCCTCTGAGGA
Organism: Balaeniceps rex; assembly: GCA_013401315.1. Classification (NCBI taxonomy): domain Eukaryota; kingdom Metazoa; phylum Chordata; class Aves; order Pelecaniformes; family Balaenicipitidae; genus Balaeniceps; species Balaeniceps rex. The sequence continues at coordinate 16,552 of VYZW01010853.1, read as the reverse complement.
TACCAAAGATACTCTATTCCCAGACTTGCCTGAGTGATGAAATGACTTCAAGTATCTTCAAATACTGTCAGAGTGGTCTTTGCACCTTGGCTGTGTGGGTATCTAGGTTGGTGGATGATGTTACCTGTTGAAGGAGTTTTGGAATTGCTATGTTCTGGCTGTTTTTGCTCAAGAACAGGATGTTTTTATGTGATGGTAGTTTGAGGGATCAGATCTGAGTGCTTGTTTTCTAAGGATTGGTGAAGACACTCATTATTTCTGTTAAAAACAGGTGCAGTTTTTTCTCCCTGACTTTTGCAGCCAGAAGAAATGCAGATCTGTTTTGTAAGCTGGACCTTAAATATCTTCCATGAGTTCTCAGTTCTTTCTCCATATAAAATGGGACTGAATTCTTCTGAGTGAAATGAGGTAGGTTATTTGGTCTAGCTGAAGAGGAGAAGAGGGAGGACGGTTTTCCTATGCATTCAGTGAAGTATGTTGGTAGCTCTTTCCATGTGGTGTTTGGTCCTGGTCTCTGGGCTATGCAGCCTGAGGTGGTTCACTGTGGTTCCCTGTTTCCAGCATTTCATCTACTGTGTCAGTTGTGGAGGAACAGGAAGCCCATTTTGTCCCCATTACTGAGCTCTGGCATCCTGAAAGAGCAGTTTGTGCTGGCAATGGCATGCTTCAGGGTATCTTTTGCACCACTGACACTGCTTCTGCCACAGCACTTGCAGTTTGTGTGGTTGGTGGATGTTGAAGGGAAAATTTGAGCAGTAAGGGGTCCACACAACCCAAACAGTAGATAACAAGTGATTATCTGTTATCACTAAAGAGTCAATCTTATTATGCACAGTTTCTGCTTCTAGGGTAGTTTGAAAAATTAAGTGAGTCTGAGTCTCGGGATGCCAGCGAGCTTTGGTTTCACAGTAGTTTGCAGGAAGGAGGAGGTGCTCTGGTCTTTGCCCAGATTAGGGATTTATCTCAGGAGGCTGATGACTCCACCACTACCCAGTCCCTAGATTGAAGGTAGGATCTTTCTGGATAGACAGTGCATGTGAAGGGACCGAGGATTGTCTGGAAGAAGCTGACAGATTCTTTATAATGGTATAGATGTAAATGACTTGAGATCCTTTCTGTAAAGGCTGAACTCTCCAAGGAGAGGCAATGGACAGGACTTCAACACTGCCCCAGCTGGCTAGCAGCTCTTTGTGTTCTGGAGATGATGGATTTTTTTTTTTTTTTTTTGGAGGCTGGTGTTCCCACCTTAAACTGGCACCTGAGTGGCCAGATGAACTTCTGTGTGTCTGGATTTCAGATTCATATTAGCCCTAATGCAGAAGCAACTGCTTTCAAATGGGTCTTGGCCAGAGGGGATTGCTGAGGGGCACTGGGAAGTCTTATTTTACTTCTGCCACCTTTGCTACTGTGTGTTGAGAGGAGGGGAAGAGGGATATTTGTGCCATCCCTTGCAGGTGGTGAATTGAGTGCTTGCCGGTCAGGTGTTTTCTGGGCACTGCGTTGCCAGAGTAAGCCAGCAGAGAATCTGATCCAAATGCCAGTTGAAAGTCTGCTCCACAGCTATGACAAGATCTGTACAAAGTTAGTTGGCAGGACCTTACGCACAACTTTGGTGAGTAGAAGTGCTGTGATACTTTTTTCTAATTTCAGGATGATAAGTTAGATACAAACTTTTCTTTTGTATAAACACAGAGCTTTATATACAAACAAATAGTTATTTTTGATGTTCATTTCCTAGGAAAAAAAATTAAACTTGAAAGGTAAAAATAAACAAAAATATGTTCTAAAACCTCTTCAGATTGAAGATTAGAAAAAAGAAACAACAAAGGCTCAAGCTCACTTCCAATTCACATAATTGCTAACACAAAGCTGCAGACCAACCAGACGAACTGCACATTGTGAGGTGTGGGAACAATTTGTACTTCTTTTAAGTTGCCAGAGTAGCAAGCAGCACATACATGCAGTGGAATAAATCCTTGTCCCTGCTTTACATTTTTCTAAGAAAGACTATCCATTTTAGGTTTAACCAATATCTGTTTATATCTTAATGGGTCACAGGAGAGCAGTTAACTTCTGATGACTTATTTAAGGCACTATACTGATGGAAGAATTTATATGTGAGTAAACTGCGGTATCAGAGATTCTCTTCCCTTTTGACTTGGTGAATAGTTTTTCAAACCACTGAGGCTGTGGATATACGTTTACTCTGCAAGCTATTTTTTATCAGTGGCTGCACATCACTGCTCACCATCAAAACAGTTTATATGAGTGCTTCTTAGCTCTCTCTAAGCAATATGAGTTCATATACTTAAACAATTTAGTAGATGATTTGTGCTAACAGAGTTGACTGTTGCCTAGAGACAGTCAGGCTCTGAAAGATTGTAACACGAAATGAACGAACTAGCTCAATGTTTACTTTTGCCCTTTCCTGCATTTGGGTCAAGTTAGTCCTTTTATTGAATGTTGTGATCTATGAGTCTTGTAACTCAAAGAAGTGTCAGACATCACCTAAATGCATGCTGGTTTATTTCCATGTGTCAAAAAATCAGAAAATAATACAGAATTTTGCTTCAGAGACATACTTGAGGCAAGACTGGCACCTATGATTTCCAATCAGAGAAGAAGCTTGAGAAGAACACCTGTGTTCTAGCGGGAGGCCAGACCTTCTGCCACTGAGGCTGAAGCATCTCAATGTCCTCTTAAATAGAAGTGTTAATCAAAATATAGCAGACTAATTGTTTATGTGAGTGGATGAGATTATCCCAGACAATGTGGTGCTGTCTGACTTGGAGAAAGAACTGTGTAACCATACACAAAGCTGCACCACAGAGATAGTCGATCGGCTGTTTGATTATGTAATAAAATCTGGAAAGGTGGTGAAAATGGAGCTGATTTTTGGTTGGGGTGCTGTACTATCTTTTCAGATCAGCTTATAGCTGAGTAGTATTATTTACTATGCACAAATGAATAGGGAATCGTAGCTAAGGCAGTGAGCAGGTTTTTAATCTTAATGTGCCAGGCAGCAGGTTAGCTTCTTGTGATAATGTGTCCAAGAGGGTTGTGGAGCGATAAGGAGAAGATTAGAATAGTTTTGCTGTGCTGAATATTATTGCACAATATTAGATTGACTTTAGCAGGACTTTTTAAATGGGGGTTGTGTACACCAATTAGTTTGTCTAACCTGAAACTAGATCTGAACTTTGGTATGGTTTTTTTTGTGTCCAGGTTCCCCTTGCAGGGAAACTGTCCAGTAGCAGGGCAGCCTTGCTGCTACAGTCAAAGTCACTATGGGAACCAGGGTGGCATGGATATAAACCTCAGGATCTCAGGCTTGCCTGTAATTGCATTTAAGACTGTACACGGACACAAAGAGATGGAATACACTAAGTACCCTGAAAGGTGGAACGAGTTCTTCCTGGGAAGGGCTGCTAAAATGTGTCCCACTTTATTTGTTTCCACTAAGAAAATAAAAAAGAGTAGCTTGAGAGAGCTGACATCTCCGAAAAGGGAAACAGGTAGCTTTCTATTGCATGCCTCCATGGTCCCCACCACCCTGGTCAAGAGTTGGTCATGCAGGAGTAAGTAATGATGACTACTTACTCCATCACCCACTGCATTCTCACCTTGCTCCAGTTCCTTGTGGTAGCTGCATGGTCTTCTTCAAACCAGGTCCTTTCTTTTCTCCTGTCGCCACTCATTGTTTTTTACCCTGCCTCACTCCAGCAGGTGCTGGACTCCCCTCGTGCCTCATCTCCCTGAGGCCTTGGAGCTCTGTCAGTGTGCTGTCCTACCGCCTGCCTTTCTCACATGCCAGATTTTGCCCCTTCCCCACCCACCTGTTGGTTGAGGGCATGTGTTGGGCACCCATGGTCATCGAAAACTGCTTGCTATAGCAGGGCAAGCTAAAAAAAACCCTGGCGGTTCCTCGCAAGTTGCAGTCAGGGCTCTGCTCTGGGTGCCGAGGAGCTGACCCTGAGGTCCTCCCTCCGCAATGCCTCCTGCCAGCCACCACTAAGCAGCTGCTTGCCCAGCATTGCGACAGGTCCTGGTGCTGAATGGAGGAGGGGAAATGATTTTCTTCCCATGTATACAATGAAAGGAAGCACTGTAATAAACCAAGTGAAGTAAAAAAGCTTTTCCAGCACATTACCTTCTAGCACTTCTTCATCCTGTTTCTCTGCTCCAAGTCCCACTCGGCGGGACTCCCCTGTGGGGAGGCGCTGGGGAGGGTCACATCCAGCACCCAGCTTCCCAACAGCCGGCTTCTGCCCCTGCCAGCCCCCGGGGCCCGGGCTTCCTCAGCCGGGGAGCCCTCGTGTGCTGCCGGTAAGGGGCTGCCAACGTGATGCTGTAGGCTGTGGTGGCTGCAGAAGAGTGAAGCATGGTGGAGGGGCTTCGCTTTCTCAGCTGGCGTAGCTGGCTGTGTGAAGGCCTCGCTTTGTCCTGTCGAGGGGAGGAAGGGCATCTTTCCCTTTGATTTGGGCAAAAGAAGCTCTCACGCACCTGGAGCCGGCGTAGAGCAGTGCTGTTTCATTGCTGACATAGCAAAAGGAATAATAAAGTGTCCAGAAGTTAAGTAAAAGACAAGGGGGGCGGGTGGGAGGGAGGGAGGGGGGAGAGAGGAAATAGTTGGAGACGTCTGCAGTGCTTCCTGTTTGTTTCTGAAAATTATGAGTCAGATCCCCCACAACAAGAGAGGGGTCTGAAAAATCATGAGATTTTAAAAAAAGTAATCATGCATGGATTTGTTCTCTTGGTCCTTCTGGGTTTTGAGCTTTCAGAGCTGGAGTCCATTTTTCACATTTCTCTGGGCAGTGGTGGCAGCAAGGAACACGTGCTCTTTTCCTTTTCAATGAAAGTAGAGGTTTTTTTAGTATATATTCATACTGCATCAGGAAGTAGACCAGTAGAAAAGATACCAAAAATCTCAAGATTTGGAATAAAGTGTGTGATACCACTGCAGTTCTTCTAGAGTTGATTGCTTTGACTTGAAAAACTTTTGCAACACGAGTTAGTTGTAACCCTCAAGCTGGTTTGCCTTTGCTTTACAAGATACATACTTTGGCACAGGAGGGAGAAGGTGCGTTGTGTGTGCCTGGGTCGTGTTTGAGAATAAGCGAGCTTTCCACTCACTGGTCCAGAAGGAGGATCCATGCTCCTTTTTCCCAGGTAAAATATAGTCCGCATCTTTAAAACCCACGGATTTGATGGGATTGTAACATGAGCGTTAATAAGTGTGTGTACAGCAGTAGTGAACTTAAAAGGAAAATAGGAGCGGATGCCGTTCTTCCACTTACCGTATCACTGAAGTGCAGGCTTTTCTAGAAGACGGGATTTCTTTGTTTCTCTGCAAGTTAATTCCTAGTAAGTGTAAGTGGAGTGATAAAGGACTCCAGTCCTCCAAATAGAAAGCGATTATTTGCAGGCGTTTTTCCTCTGTTACGCTGTCAGGATAAACTGTACGAGGAGACCTGGAAGCATTTTCTTCAGCTGAAAAGAATGCTGCAGAACGGGAGGGCCTTAATGTAAAAGGCCAAACTCATTTCTTTGTAACAGAGCTTGTTGTTAAGACACACCTTAGTAGGTGATACAACATTTGGATGGCTGACAGCACAGCCTGAGAGTCAGCGCTCTTCGGTGTTCAGCAGAGTCGTTGCTCTGATATTTGTGTTGTGATACAAATCCCATCCTGTCCCAGCTCAGCATCATGTCAGTACTGAGAGCGCAGGTGGAAGCGCTACGTCAAAGATGAGACGATTTTCAGGTGTGGGGTTTTCCATGCCACTTGGCCTCAGACCCTGGGAACGTTCTTGGGCATGTTAAATTTGCTGTTGCAAGTATAGCCTCACTGTGTTAAAACCAGAGGGGACGCCAACCTGCATTGTGGTCAATCTGAGAAAGGTCTGAAGCAGTTTTGAGGTTTGAACCTGCTTATTACGGCATTTTCCCATTTTAAAATGCTAGTTATGAAAGACTCACATAAGTAGCACAGCAATGCACTGGCTCTTTTTCCACCTTTACCTTCATGCCCATAGACCTGCACGGAAGCTACTCTTTTGCCATCTTGCTTATAGCTGCTGTTTCTTGATTCTCCTGCTTCCCAGCTCCTTCCCTCATGGAAGGAGCATTCCCAAGCATTTCCTCTTCAGGTTGCTGCTTAGCGCTGGTACGTGTAACTCTTAAGCGAGCGTGTACAGGTTGGGTGTAGGTGTGGCAAAAGGCTCCGAGAGCTGTTCCCAGCAACTGGGAAAGCAGCTCTGAGAGAATCTGGAACAGCTCCCAAAATGATCTCTCCCAGTAGGAAACTGGCTCTGCTCAGTTTAAAAACAAGTAAGTAGAGTCACTGTAATTTTTCAGCTGGTGTTTGTTTGGAAGGTATTTTTAAACTTGCTGCAGAAAAAACAGAAGAGCAAAGAGAATATGCAAAAATACCTGGCCCAGCTGCAAAAGTTTGTAAACATTTATCATTGCAAAATGAAAATAAAATAAAAAATAAAATCTTATGTTGAGAGAATTGGAACACGTGTCGATGTGAAGTGCTCTCTTATCCTTGAACAACTGTGTATAATTCTCCTTGCCATCAGTGAGAGCTGGACACATATCAAAGGGTGAGGAGACCTCGTTCGGTGAATTCCTGCAAACCAAGTCATTGTCCCTGGAGGCAGAAGTAAACGCTGAAACCAGCAGCGGGATTTTGGGAGCTGAATTACATGTTGGGTACAAACTTGACGGTGGTTACGCTGTTAAACTGAGAGCTGTCTCCTTTTATCTGAAAGCAAAACCAGGCAGTGCCGTACTTCCAGAGCACTGCCTCGGCAAGAAGGTGGTTGGGGAAGGTTCATGTTCCCGATGTAAAGCCCAGGTTTGTCCCTGATAGCATGCCACATGGAAGGGGGCCACGGCTGGTGGCGGCCCAAGTTGTGTTGCATGGTTGTGGTGGCACAGTAGTGCTGGTCGGCCTCGAAGATGGCCTTTGGGGCAGCTAAAGGAAGGTACACTAGGGAAAGAATATAAAAAGCACTGGGGCAGATGCTTAGTTGCTGTAGAAAAGTGCTGTTTGACTAACTTCAGTGGAATTACGCATGTTCACGCTTGCTCAGGACTTGTCACCATTTGAAGGCCTCTGAAATGAGGCGAGTCCTTTCTTCATTCGGTATCCTGACATATAACAAAGTTTGTAATATAGAGTACTTTGGTATCTGTATTATCTAAAAAAGGGGATTTTTTTTTTTTTTTTTTTTTAACTTTAGCAAAAAGCTAGGCATGTAAGATTTGCCATTGCTGTGTGAAATAAACACTGCAAAATGTGTAAAATGTCAGTGTTTTCATTAAGAAATGTTCTCCATGCACATTTTTACATGGTGTGACATCAGTTGGTCTGCAGGATTATTATTGTTTATGTTACAAAATGGAGAAAGAACTTGGTTTGATTTCCAGGATATAGATTCCAAGTTGTGTTTGCAGGATTGATAATTTGTGTGTATGTATTTGTGTATGTATGTGTTTGTCTATATATATATGTTATTGTCCCAGAAATTGTTGAGGTCTGTTAGAGAACTTAAAGTAGCATTTGAAGCTGATTTGTCTACTTAAACAACAATATTTTTACATTATGCTATTTCAGCCAAATGTAAGTTTCTTAATGCTCTCCTTTTGCTTCTGCTTCCTTTATACAATAGGTGTTGCCATTTCGATGTGTAGGTGTGAATGCCTTCATTACCATTTTCGGTGATGAAGTCACTTTTTTGATCACTGGACAGATATTGATGTTTCTCAACAGTATTTTTCTGGGTAAACCTTTCTCTCTGTTTTCCTTAAATGGTGTTAACAGTGGCAAATTCAGCCTTTCTGATTCCTTTCATTAGCACACAGTTCTTCAAAGCAGTCCTTTCAAGTGGACGTTCACAAATATGTGCAACGTAGCTATGGACAAAGCTGAGCAAACCCCACAAATTCTTCTGGCGCAAGCTGAATGTAGAATTTCTTTTGATTGTGATTATTTTCTCTCTACTGTTGGCTTTGCTTTGCTGTCTTTGGCTGAATAGGTAACCCTGCAGTGAGTTCTGCTTGTCTACTTGATTTTGAGATCAGTGATGCTATTAATAGGGCCTCTTTTCTGAAATCACTATGTACCAGTCTGACAGGGACTGATTCGTGAACTACATGCCTAAAATTCACATAAAGATGCAGGCTTGCATAGTCCTGAAAATCCCATTTTTATTTAGCAGTGGTCACAGTGTCAGTGTTTGTAATGTATGTTATGTCAATATACCTAGTAATTCTACTTCATCCATGCTTTTTTACATTGGGAGAGCTGAGTGGCAAACCTGTTACGGGTAGTTGTAAGGTGTAAGCAAGCAGAGTTAAAGTTACATGTTTAATCTTAATTTTCTGATTTACTTCTAAGTAAGCATCGTGTTTGTATTGGGACAAATCCTAGACTTGTTATGCTATTTGTATTCAATGTGTAGCTAATTGGAGTAAGGATTAAGTAGAAGAGCTGCAGAAGTTAGATTGTACTTAAAAACTTTGATGAAGGACGCCTCAGATGCTTCTAAAATAAATAAAGGGAATATTTGGAGATTATCATGGATGTTTGTGGTATGTGGCCTCTGCCCTGAAGAACATGAATATAAAGCCTCAGTTGAATAGTGTATGTGAGAAAATACTTCAAATAGACTGTCCAACAGCTGATGAGCAGATGATGACATTTTTGGATTTTAATGTATGATAATATGCTCAGAACTACAATATTTTAATACATATGTTCACTTCTACTTTTTAAAAGTAGAAGTTCACTTCTACTTTTTAAAGTCTTGTCTTGAAATGATCAAAGGGCAACAAAGGGCAACGAAGCTGGTGAAGGGTCTGGAGCACAAGTCTTATGAGGAGCGGCTGAGGGATCTGGGGTTGTTTAGCCTGGAGAAGAGGCTGAGGGGAAACCTTATCGCCCTCTACAGCTACCTGAAAGGAGGTTGTAGTGAGGTGCGTGTTGGTCTCTTCTCCCAAGTAGCAAGTGATAGGACAAGAGGCAATGGCCTCAAGTTACGCCAGGGGAGGTTTAGATTAGATATTAGGAAAAACTTCTTCACGGAGAGGGTTGTCAAGTATTGGAACAGGCTGTCCAGGGAAGTGGTCGAGTCCCCATCCCTGGAGGTATTTAAAAGACGGGTAGACAAGGTGCTTAGGGACATGGTTTAGTAGTGGACAGGTACAGTTGGACTTGATGATTTTAAAGGTCTTTTCCAACCAAAAGATTCCGTGAAATTTCCAGTTTTAACAAAATTGTAATAATTAATACAGTTTTCTTTACCTTCCTCATTTTGCGTACAATCAACTAAAATGGTCCTTCACAACTGTCCTCCTTACCAATAGTTGAGCGAGCTGAATTGAAACTGAGGGAAACTGAGAGAAGGTTTTTCTCTTTTGTTCCACCACACCTCAGTGGCTGGAATCTTTTGAGACAAACTGCATCAGCATAAAAGTCCTCACCCTTGAATGTATATTGTGGATCACGCTGGCTGTCTTCTTNGCATACAAGATCCTATGTCTTCCAGGGGGAAACCGAGCTCCAGCTCAGAAGGATGCCTCTAGCAATGGGGAACTCTACCAAGTTATGTACTCTTATGCAAGTTTGGGGTTTCTTACACATCTGAAGGGGGAAAAAAAAAAAAAAAAAAAATAAATTTGCAGACTTCAAGGTATGTGTATTCTTTGTACCCTATGTGTAGGCGCATTAACATAATGTTTTTCTCTGGTTGTTGGAAACCTGGCAGTGAGTGTGCACCTCCAAGAGTGCAGCATTATCAGTCTTGTTTTACTCAGGGGTGCACAGAAGGAAGGTGGATGGGGGCAGGAGGAATATCTCAACCAGGTTCACCTGGGTTTCTCATCTGCGTCCTAGCCAGGCACAAGAAAAATTGCCAGGTGTTCAGGTTGAACCAGGAGGAAAGCGTTGCAGAATGCTAGTACCTCCATCCTGAGATGGTTGGGGGTCTCACTTAATATGTTTTTCCAAAGCGTAGTCATCTCAAAGTTATGCAAGTAGCAAATAGACAAGGGAGAGAGGAAGGCCGTGTCCAGAGGATGTTTCATCCTCCTATTTTACACATCTGCCCTAGAGTAGGTTGTTATTGCTCTCTGGAGGTGTCTGTCTCTCAATCTTGACTGAAAAAGGGTCTCGGATGATGAATTTGAGCCAGATGCCTTACACTTACTTGGCTGGACTGAGACCACCAGACTGCCATGTTCCACCCCATCTCCGGGTGAGATTGGTTTGGCAATGGTGAGCTTGCTGGTGGTGACGATGGTGGGCTCCCTCTGAAGTCTCCCATATAGCCGTGCACTTGGTGCTGACACTGCTTCTTATTTAAACAGCATTTCACTCCCCAATATACTTCTGGGAAAGGGTGATTGGGGTGAAAACTTGGCCTCAGAGACATCAGTGGAAATTTTGCCAGTAAGTTCAAAGAGAGCCAGGATTTCACCCAAAAAAGAAAATGTTAGTAATGGAAAAATTGTCCAATCTCCCAGGTGATGCATATTGTTAGTGGGTCTATGTTCTGCAAGCCACTACTGCTTTCAGAAAGCTTTCCTAATATTCATTTTATCATTTCCATTTCTTAGCTTTAAAAGAATGTCTCAATACAAATTTCATCCAAAAGAGTATGTTTTCCTGTGCAAGATTTTCTTCTATCAAATGCCTTTAGGCTATCACAACATCCTTGTATGATAAGAGTTTTACTTTTCATATTTTTTAAAAAAAAAAAAAAGGAAGGAAGGAAGAAATCAGAGTTTTCCTTGGTTTTATGGGAATGTAATTTGTTTTTCAAAGGTACCGAGACAAACTGAAGCCAAAACAAGCCTGGGAGCAGAGTGTTTCGGAGAAGTGTAGCAGGAGCTTGTGTGACTGGGGAATGAGCTGGGTGGGGCGGGCTGGCACACCTCCTCCCATTGCCAGTTCCCAAGTCCCCTTTTGACAGCAGAAAATAGGTATTCTTGGCACCACTGAAAAGTGACTTAATATATGTTGTATTGATGTGAGGATCTTGAAATACTGTGCAAATGTTTATTTACTTGGCAAAAATTAGTATGCACAAGCTAAGTTCAGTACCATTTTCCCTGTGCATAAATGATTTACCTATTATGCAGGCCAAGAAAATTGCAAAATTGAAACTAAAATCTAAGAATCATGTTTTCTCCCCTCCACTGTAATCTCCACATAACACTTTATTCTGTTGTAATCATTTATTTTCACTCTATTCTTATAGTTTATTTTAATTTGCATAATGTTCTAAATGTAACTGTAACTGTAAAATGGATAAACAAATTCTACTTGAACAGGTTTCTGAAGCTTTTGCAAGCTAAAAGCATGACTGGATATAATACAATACAAAAGAATAACAAAGTGACATTCAGGATTTATAGCTGGATTACTTAATTGAACAGTCAAAACTGCTTTTTTCCCCCCCACGTCTGACATGCAAGCCTGCAGGTATGGTTACAAGAATATATGAATGCACTATCAGATAAGGAAAAAAACTTTAGGGCTGATTATTAGTGCAACTGTTAGAACAAATGTGGAGCTGCCTACTTGCATGCTGTTACTTCGTTTCCTGGTATATGCTTGGTATCTTGCTTTCTGCCTTTCTGTCTCCACGGCATTTGATAATACAATTCAAAGTGACCTGCGCAAGTGTTTTTCAGCACGGTGAGAACGGCTGAGTGTTCCTGATCTGTGTAGCTGAGATAAAAAGCACCCACATTCTTGTTCTATGCTGAAGATGGTTTATGGTGAAATTTGTCTGCTGTTGAAGACACTTTGAGAAGTTTGGAATATTTTAGATGCATAGAAGTTTGTTTTCCCAGAGAAGGGGTATTTATTTAATAGCTTTGTTCGACCTGTGTTAAGCTTTGTAGCAATTAAAATTTGTTCAGAAAGGAAAGGATAAAATTCCTAAAGTTTGAGGCAGGCAGGAGTCAGACTTTCTAGTCTCCCTCTGTGCTGCTGCACCTCATTGGCATGTAGTGCAGTTCTTGTTTAAATATTGTGTACTGCGATCTTCCCATTTATCAAAAGGGATTTTTAACGTGGAATTTTCCTAAATGGTATGGAGGCTTAATAGCCCTGCTATAAGTGCAAGGAAGATCCTTATTTTTTGTGCAAGCTGGAGTTAATGTAGAAGACCCTGAAAGATCACAGATTTGAAAAGATGATGATAAAAAATTTGGCTTTGGAAAGGAAGGAGAGAGGAAAAAGGACATATTACAGTGGAGCTAAATCATAGAGCTGTAAATCATTTGAATCAGGACTGGTAGTCAAAAAGGAGTATGAACTCACGTTTTGGGAAGGGTGAGGTATGATGACTGTAGATTTTTGGCAGGAGACCGCTTGAAGCAAGCATGAAGTGGGCTGACCTAGATGCCTGATAAGAGGCTCAGTGAAATGAAAAGTGGGTGGACTTGGAGAAGAACTGGGTGGACCTGATTGTTTTGGCACTTAGGTATTTGATGGTTGATTTCCAGGGCAGGAAAATTTTAATAACCTATTGTTCATTATTGGTTGGCTTCTTACTGATATGACTAGCACCTCTCTTCCCGAGTGGTTGCCATGTGCTGGGATGTGTGGAGCGTGAGAGAGGCTTTGTAGGTGAGAGCTGCAGTTAGGAAGGGGAGAAGTGTGTTGGGTGGAAGGTGCTGTGGAGGAGTGTTTCTGATCAGGAGGTTGTGTATGTGAAGGGACATCTGAGGAGCAAAGGAAGGGAGGCTTTGAGGGCTGGTCCCTTGTTCATGAGGGGGTGTTGAGGTTATGTGACTTTGGGATGTAACCTCAGCATGATTTGTGAACTGATGTTGAACAAAGATATTGCTTGGCTCCACTGGCAATTAGAATGTCCAGCTCCTCTTGCTGATGTCTGTTGTCAACATTGCCCCCTCTTCCTGCT